>JAYMSW010001978.1:0-14802 GCA_036897725.1 Erodium texanum | reverse complement strand
GTAATATTTTTTAACAAAGAGACTATACATTTAATACTAATTGACTTACTCAATTTAATATAAATTAATTTGATTTAATTTATATTGCTTGCTAGCTTTAGTTTGCCTCTTGCTTCATTTTTTTTTGTTAATATGCATGGTTTAATTTGAGTATATAGACTGTTTTTGGGGGAATTAGATTATTTGACATATCATGAATATTATGACGGAAAAGTCCAGGCTTATGCCTCGAGTAATGTCGAGGCTTACGCCTCGTGAGGCTACGATAAAACGCCTTTTTAAACTTTGCATATCGGAAACCTCATGGTCTGAATCCTTTTTTCCAATGATACAGTTCATGCTAATATATGCCCTCACTATGCCGTTCTTATTATTGACATGCTACTGTTGGTTGTTGATTTTGTAGTATTCGGAGGCTTTTATCTTTGGCTCTGATGGAAAATAACCATCAATATTCTGGAGTGCAGGTACCATATCCTTAAATAAGTTATTGCAATTCTTATATGGTATATTAGACTTTGTTTTTGAAACAAAATTTTGATGTTGCAGTTTAAAATGATTACAGTGCCTTAAACTTGAGTTCATCGTCTTTTTATAATGCTCTCCAAGGTTATTATTCCTGTCAATGGGCTAAATTATTTGTTGGTATTCGATGGATCAGAGTTCAATCTAATTTGCTTCTATAAATGAGTTTGTTTTCAATTGCGAGTAAAAGTTGTTATTCAGATTTTGATCTCAACTCCATGAAATGTAGATTTCGGTCATCTATTCATGGAAAACCAAGCCATGCATGCTGAGTTACGTGTAAATGGAAAATAAACATACTTAATTTGAAACGCTCTACTTAATGTGATTTGATTTATAGAAAGTGGAAGAGTAGGCCCAAAGGGTCATGCAAGGTGTGCCTTTATGTTAAGAATTAAGGGGGTCTATATGTATACTTTTGTAATGAGGCTTGCCTTATATCTCTAAAGTGTTCACAAGGAACTTACCGAAAGTTGAGTATTATTTTTAATTCTATCATTACTGTGATAAATAAGGTAACAATATCTTGTTAGTGTTGTTCTGAAGTTTATTAGTGATCCCGAGCCTTTAATTTGACTACAAGGTTACCTATTTCAGTAAAGAGGGTTTGGTAACTCATGTATTACCTATGAAAGTGAGCTCCCTTGTGTTTTGTTGTGTTTCTGTTCTCTGGGGTGGGAAATTTACTGCCTTTTATTTCCTAAATCTTGATGAAAAGGTGAAATGAGTACACATTGTCCTTTTTCCTTCAGCAATTAGATGCAAGTCATTTTGGGATTTATATTTTCTATAGCTGGATCAATACTTTTCTATATGCTTACCTCTTGTAAATGGTTTCCTTCTTAATTCTTGGAAGCCTATGCGCCCTCCTATGGTTGGTTCTGTTGATTCTCGAAGTTTTGTACCACCCATGCCTGTTCAAGTAATGTCCTTCTCCCCTGTCCCTTTGAGTTCGTTTAATATGTTCTTCTGTTTTAATTAACATACAATAACCTATTTCTAAATCAATATTAACACAGTTTCGACCAGTGGTTCCCCCCCAGCAACCGCAGCAGTTCATTCCTGTAGCTTCTCATCATTTTCAGCCTGTTGGTGGGAGTGTTCCTATGATGAATATGGGATTGCCTCCACAATCTCAGCAACCCCAGCATTCGCAACAACTGCAGCAATTGCCACCTAGACCTGGTCAGCCACCACCTCAGGGAATCCCACTGCCAAATGCTCAGCCGAACAGGCATGTCATATCTGGCTCACCATTGTCTCAGCCTGCTGCTCAGCCTCTAAATAACTATACACCTGGGTTAGGTGGCCCAGGAGTGCCTCTCCCTCCATCTTATTCTGTAAGTTTTCAAAAGTTCATTCTTGGTCAACAACTTTTTTCTAGTTCAGTATTGTTACTAACATTATACATTTGCATCCATGCAGTTTGCACCATCTTCTTATGGTCAAGTACAAGTCAATTTTAATGCTGTGGGTCAATATCAGCCTCAAATGCATCCACCAAATATTTCTGCGGGAGGTCAATCAGGTTCATCCAAACCTCAGAGTTTTGCTTCTGTTACACCTCTCCAAAGGCAGAGCACTGCTTCTGCTACACATGTTAAGCAAACTGTTCAACAGCCTTCAGCTACGACCGCAGTTGCTTCGGTTAGATTTCTGTTTTCCTTTCAACTAGTTGCTGTCTCTTCCCTCTACATTGTTCCAAAACCTATTTTGCTCCTTTGCCTTCTCCTTTGTCTCTGCTATACGTAGAGATTTCTTCATTGTGTCTACACATTTCAAAATTTCAGGCTGTAAGCGTCCAACCTACAGTTGCTAAAGAGGGCCTTTTGGATTGGATAGAACATAAAGCTGCCAATGGAAGAAGGTATATGATTCTCTGGTATGAAATTGGTTGTATCCATTATACAATTTTTAACAAACTGGAAATACTTATTGGCATGCTCTATGCATAAAGTGAAGCCCGCCACGACACTTGAACATTCATCTAATATGTCCTATATTTTAAAGGGGGGGATTATTTAACCTAAAAGTTGAGGCCCAATCACTGTCGTATGATATGCACAAGCTGTCTTTCCCCATCAGTCCTTTTGCCCCTCATTCTCAAGAATCAGAAAAATCAGCTCTAGTTTTGGATATATTTGTTTGCAATCCATGTTCTTCTACTTAAGTTTTGTCAGTATTTAATTATTATTCCTCCTTATAGGTGTTGCAATATATGCCCATTGATATGGATCTATCTATGCTAACTTGTGGTTTCCTGTTCACTTTTTCTTTGATTGTACTTTTCTTTATGATTTTCTTCGTCACCTCTAATTTGTAGGTATTACTTCAACAAGAAGACTAGGCAATCTACTTGGGAAAAGCCCTTAGAATTGATGACACCAATTGAGGTGAGTTATACAACTGTCCCTCCAAATCTTCTTGAAACACTGCTTGTTATCATGAATTATTTCGGATCTGGTAGATTTGTTTGTATGTGTTTGTTTCTATGTTGATAATGTAATGTTTTGGTTAGGTCTCTATGCTGTGGTTTTTCTCTTGTTATTTCATAGGCAAATTTCATGGAAAGCTTGTGCTTTGCTAGGTTAATCTTTAAGGTGGGATATACTTCTATTAAGCAGGCGGCCTTTACTTTTGCCTTCTTAAGTTTTGCTGATTACTTTGAAACCATCTGGAAGACGTTCTCATTTCATATTAATTTCGACAAACCCTCTCAAAGAAAAAAAGAGCTAAGTTCATAGTTGAACATTCTTCGCATTACTATCATTATTTCTACCTCTAGTTCAGTAGGATTACTTTTTAAGCTCACAATAAGAGCAGGTTTCTGTAAACAAACAGGTGGTCCATTTTGATGGTTAGACTGCTTATGTAGTCATCCAGACCTATGGTGATTGTGAGGTGGACTTTAAACTTTTCAGTACATTGAGGGTAAATACTATATCCAATGAGTAAGTTTTACTTGTGTCAGTGGGATATTGAATTGCTGAAATATATTTCTTCTTTGTTCTTATTCATTTACAATTTTGATCATGTACTCCCAATGTTATCTTCCTTTGGTAAGGATTTTTGGGGTATCTTGTAATTCATCTCTGTTTGGATCTTTATGTATTGAGTCGTACAATGTAATATGGTGTTTTTGACTTCTATTGGAGTTCTTTTTGAATTCATTCCGTATAAATGTAAATATTGAGTGACTTCAGTAGCTTCAGAGGTGCTTACAGGTACAAGCCATGCTACTCTATTGAGAGGTAGGATATGCTGTGGGTCATTGCTGCTTGCTCTACCTACTTTATTGCTTTAATGTTAGTACATCCTGTCATTTTTATAAAAATAGGAACATGTGATTTTATATTTCTGTTTCGTGGTATTTATTTATTTATTTCAGTAAACGTAATGGATAAGTTACCATTTCATTTCTATCATTTGTTGTACCATTGTGAGAATATTGTTTGAATGCAAATTTTCCATGGGACCTGGAGTTCAAATATCATTGGTTGATCAGTAATTGTCAGTATACAAATAGTTACTCCTTTTGTTCGATAGCAATATCAAAGTTTTAATCATGAGATCATTTATTACCTTGTATCCATAAATATGAGAGTATAGGAACTGTGAGTTTTTAGGTACCAGCCCTATCTTATAACTTTTGGCACAGCATTTCTTTTGGGCACATAAGGAACATACTTATCACATGTTGATTGTAAGCCAGAATTGGGGTTTTCAGATGGACAAGTAGAAAACTATATGTTTGGTAAAACTGGGCTCTACATCCTGCATTAGCCTCTTGTTTCTTGAGCATATATTTCATTGCTTTTGCTTATTACCAATTTTTATGATTGATTGTTACAGAGGGCAGATGCAACAACTGATTGGAAAGAATTCACAAGTCCAGATGGAAGAAAGTTTGTAATCTTATATTCTTCATTTCAACTGTTTTCTCTAACCGTTGTGTATTAGAAGTCAGTTGTGGTTTTTACTCCTGTTTCATTTTTGTGTTGCAGGTATTATTACAACAAGGCTACTGGGCAATCAAAATGGACAATTCCAGAGGAAATGAAGGTATGTCCACACTACTCATTTTTGTTTCCTCTATTTTTTTTGTACTGACTTAAAGATGCGCTTAAGTTGGCCCGTGAGCAAGCGGAAAAGGCATCTGCTGAGGGAATGCAGTTGGAAACACTTCCAAATATTGAGGCTCCATCATCTGTTTCACCCTCAGTGAATAAATCACCTTCCAGTGTAGACATCCCATCTTCTGTTGTATCGAGCCCAGTTCCAGTGTCTCCTGTTGCTGCTTCTGGTAATTCACAACCTGTGGTTGTATCATCAGCAGCATCAGCTACAATTTCTACCTCAGAAGCAAATGTAGATGTGAGTCAGATGCCTGTAAATGCTGTTGCTCCACTTGCTGCAGTTTCAGGAAATGATGGAGTTGCAGTCAGTGATGTTAACACAGTGACTACACAAATGTACTGTTGACTTTTTACTGTCTTTCAGAGTTCTATGTGTATGTTAGTTATTGGCTTCTAGTGTAAATTCTTATTTACTCAAATTTTGTAGGAATGATGTCAGTGAAGTCACAGTTCAAGAGACTCTTAATTCCATGGATAAAGTTCCTGCAGAAGAAGATATAGAGGTATGTTCCAGTATTATGAAGTAATTGTATTAAGTGATTTAATGTGCTTACTGGCTTGCAGGAAGCCAGGAAAGACGAGTTGATGTCTGAAAAGGACAATGATGCTGCAATGGAAGAGAAAGCTGTTGACAGGGAACTAATTTATGCAACTAAGCTGGTATATCATGGTCTCACTTTCCAATAATTATTGTTGGCTGTATGAAATTGGAAATTTGATTTCTTTTTCTCTCTTGTTGTCTCTCAGGAAGCTAAAAATGCATTTAAAGCACTACTGGAGTCTTCAAATGTTGGATCTGATTGGACTTGGGATCGGGTAGATAGATTCTTCCTGTACAGTTTTCTTTATTTAGTTTAATGCGAGTACTTGATATTTAAACATTCGATACACTAGGCCATGCGAGTAATAATCAATGACAGAAGGTATGGTGCTTTGAAATCACTTGGAGAAAGGAAGCAAGTTTTCAATGAGGTAAATACTTGGGTCTCTTTATCCTTTAATTGCTTCTTATGTTAAGTGTTGCTGGTTTCGTCTATCGTGAATGGCCTAATTAGTGCTAACTGCATCAGTTCTTGAGTCAAAAGAAGAAACAAGATGCTGAAGAAAGGCGTGTTAAACAGAAAAAAGCACGCGAAGAATTTAAGAAAATGTTAGAAGTAAGTTAATGAATTTGTAAGTTCTTGCACCTCTTTTTGTATGATATCATTTTCAAAATTTATTTTGTCTATAATTATTGCAGGAGTGCAAGGATTTGACATCATCCACAAGATGGAGGTTTTGTTTTCCTATACCACAAGTTTTGTTTTTGTGACCAATATTTATCTTTGTTTGATGTTTGGGTGTATGGTTGTGTCCATTATAAGTCTCCTTTGCTAACTGATTTATGGAACAATCATTCAGCAAAGTAGTGACTATTTTTGAGGATGATGAGCGTTTCAAAGCTATTGAGCGCGATAGAGACCGCAAGGATATTTTTGAGACTTACTTAGAGGAAGTTGAGAAGAAGGTATTTTTCTGCAACTTTAGCCACTAGTATTTGTTTTTAACTTCTGTATTCCCATTGTTGTGGTATGTGTTTCCTCTCAGTTCTTTATTTATCTATATAGTGAAATTGAGACATGAGTGCATATAGTTGATAAGATACACATACATGATACATCCCCACTAATTGTTTGGAAACTTGTGGTCTATAAATCATGCATATCACTAATTTGGACCTTCATGTTCCTAAATTTTGGAATTTCGTTAGGAACGTGCCAAGGCACAAGAAGAGCGCAAGCAGAATATTATGGAGTATAGAAAATTTTTGGAGTCTTGTGACTTCATTAAGGTATCTATCAAGCAAGATTCAAATTCATATTAGCAGGTTTTTTGAGTGTATACTTCATTTGTTACGTCTTTAATTGTTTTCCCTAGGCAAATACCCAGTGGCGTAAAGTTCAAGACCGTTTAGAAATGGATGAAAGATGCTCGCGTCTTGAAAAGATTGACCGTTTGGAGATTTTTCAGGTAGTTTTCTGTCTGTTGTTTCAGTTTCACTGTCAACAAATTATAGAAAGCTAATTTTGGCATGTTGCAGGATTATTTGCGTGATTTAGAGAAGGAAGAGGAGGAACTGCGGAAAATACAGAAGGTGGCTAAGGATTCTATTCTATTTTTATTTTATTTTGGGAGGGATGTTGGGGCCAATATGGTTTTCCTCTTCCGACCATATTGTTGTTTTTTGATGAAATCAGGAAGAGCTAAGAAAGGCAGAGCGGAAAAATCGGGATGAGTTCCGCAAGTTGATGGAAGAACATGTTGCTGCAGGCACTCTCACGGCCAAAACATACTGGCGTGATTATTACATGAAGGTTGCAATCCCTGCTTGAATTTGTTTGTTATGTGAACCATGTTTTTCTACTTGCCTTATGTCTTGTAATATGGTCTTCAGGTTAAAGATTTACCTGCATATCTGGCAGTTTCATCCAACTCTTCAGGTTCAACAGCTAAAGAATTGTTTGAGGATGTTGCTGAGGAGCTGCAGAAACAGGTAGCTAAATTATTGTTCTTACCTAGTCTGTTAATTTATAGTGTTGATTCTGGTTATAATTTTGTTCCTGCATCCGTGATGTCATGTCTGGTGGGTTATGTTGTGTTGTATTTGTATGGCTTATGTAAGTCGTGATATCAGAGCAGCTCATGTTTGTGTATTTCTTCTGTCATATGTTATAACCACATAATATGTTTTCTTTCAATTGATAAAATAATACTTCTGTTGGGCAATGCTTATTTTGTTCTATGCAGTATGATGATGACAGGACTCAAATAAAAGAATCAGTCAAGTATGGGAAGGTATGATCTACTGAATATGTTTCTTGTGTCTGTACAACATAATTTCTTTTGGCTTAGTGTTCTGATTTGTTCTCAGCTCACTGTGTTGTCATCCTGGACACTGGAAGATTTTAAGGCTGCTGTTCCTGAAAAGATTCATGCTTTATCAGATATTAATATAAAGGTATTTTTGAATGTCTGTTACTGCAATAATAGTTAATAATAGTAATATGTGCTGCAATGCCCCATAATATTGAGAGAAAAGGAGAGTTTGTGAGGGAGTATTATTGGTTCACTAGAGTTTCATAAGGGGTGTGGAGTCTTTGTTTTGCAACGAATGTGAAATGACTTGAGTTAGTAGGATTCCCCACTTAAGACTCAAAACCTCCCATACTTAGAGCATCTCCAATGCAAATAGCCCACCCTGGGCTGTTTGTGGGTCAAAAAAGGTATTGCACAGTAGAGAGGAGCCTCCACTCCGTCCCATACTTAAGAGAAATAATTTGAGAAAAATATATTATCTTTAACGTATTTAAATTTATTTTATATTATCTTTACGTTATTTGAGAAAAATAATGTGTGCCCCCTCTCACTAAGAATTCTGGCTCCGCCACTGGGAATAGCCCAGGGTGGGTGAATAGGATTTTATTTTAAGTTTTTGTATTAAAATTGTTCTATTATATAATTGTTAGATTAAACTCGATATTAACCAAGTTGGTTATTTTTTTGGAAACTGGTTAATCTTTTGAAATATCTTTATGCGGAAATATTTGGGGGTTAGTTATTTGTCCAAAACATTTAGCTTTTTTTTTTTTGGAAAACACTGCCATGTGGCCATTGGCCAAAGGGTCTGGCCCGTTGGGGATTCGTCCGGGCTTGGACGAATAGCCGGACGTTTGAGTCCTCGCCCTAACTCGTCCCGTGCACAGATTCGCCCAGATCTTCCTCTCTCGCTCAGACGAATCGTATAAAAAGAGCAGTTCGCCCACGCACGCAGATTAGCCTGTGTTGAAGATTCTCTTATGATAAGCTGATATCTTTTGACATCACAAACCAGCCAATGCGTTGCACTTTATGCGACAGTCAGACAATGTTGATCTTTTATTGTTGCGCAGCTTGTATTTGATGAGTTACTGGAAAGAGCCAGGGAGAAGGAGGAGAAAGAAGCTAAGAGAAATAAACGTCTCGCTGATGATTTTTTTGATCTTTTGTGTTCTATCAAGGTTAAGAGTTTTGTTATTTTATTTTCATTGGTCGTTTGTTAGGGTACACAATTATGCTCATTATTTACTGTATTAGTTTATTTACTTGTTTGCAGGAAATCACACCTTCTTCAAAGTGGGAGGATGCCAAAGAACTTTTCGGGGGTAGCCAAGAATACAGGTACTGCATGCTAGCATTTTGACTGATTTTGACAGTAACTTCCTCTGTCAATTATTCCTTTAAAGTATGCATCATTTATTTGTCTTACCACGACAGATCTACTGCCCTAAACATACAGAAAATCTAGTTTTGCTTGAAAACCCCCATTACTACCTTTTTCCGTTTTAGCTTCATGCATCTCTTGCTTTGGTTTATCCTTAAACAGCTCAACCATCAGCTCTATTGACACCAACAACTATCTCCATATATCCCTTCTCTCAGTTTTTTGCTGACTGCGGACTCCTTCAAATGTTAATTGTTAAGCATGAAGAGGAACACAAAGACCACCTTGCATTAACTAGTTCTATTTAGTTGTTATTTAAAAACGTCGATTTCTATCTGGCAGTTCATAGTGTTGCATCCAAATATTGCTGGTTCATTCTAATTGCAAAACTCAGCTCTGATAAATTTTGTCAGAATATGGGAAAAAAAAAAGTAGACAGTTTAGCAAAAACAAACAAGGGATTCAGAAGAGACTAGTGAGATGGTATTTAAATAACTAAGTTCTGTTGGGATCATAATTACAACAAAAAACACTTTGCCCTGTACTCTGATATAGCTCTGTGCTGGGATTTGTTCGCTCAATTGATACTATTGTGATTCTTAAGCTAAAGCAAAATGCTCATGTTACTCAAATGGCTCTGTTTACCATTCCTATGATTTGATTGGACATATGTTCTCTGGTGTCGTGCAATGTGTTTGTATAAAATGTTAGTTATGCCAATGCTTGTCCTTTATCTAGCTGGGGAAATTTATGATGGGGAATGAACACAGATTTCTGAAATTTAACTGATTAAGAATTTTATTCTCTTCAGTTATCTATCCTTTTATACATTTACGGTTTTGGATTTGTTTCTGATCGACCATTGTTGTGGATGAAAAATAACTTGTTATAGTTGAGCTTGTGTAGTTCCATTGGAAACGATAGTATCTGCAGAGAAGTCTTTGAGGAGTACATAGCACAACTTACGGAACATGCAAAAGAGAATGAGAGAAAATGGAAGGAAGAAAAGGTATTCCTTCTTACTAACCTCTGTGTGCATATCTACAAGAGGCACTATTATTAATCTCTTTCCTGCTTCCGAGTCCTTGTAAGACTTGCTCCGATATATGGTCGATCACGTTTTTGCTATTTCTTTTCACGAGCATTGTCCCTTTAGAGTGTTTGTTTCTTTCAAAATGTAGACTATGATAAGTGTCTGGTTGCTCAGCATTTCTGATCAGTGCTCTGCTTGATTGTTTGACTGTAATGTATGTAGCAGCATACTATCTAATTTATGTGGCAGTTTTCAGTGGTTAATCCCCACCCCCCTATCTTTATGTGGAATGATTTTTTTTCCGTGGTAATGTTACCTTTTTATTGAAATAATTTTGTAGTCAATCTTGGTAGGGAACAAGATAGTAAGCTCTAGGGGTAATGAAAGAGACAATACGAGTGGACTGGTGTGGGAGGATTTTGAATTTTGTAACGTGTTAATTTGGTTAAAGCGGGCCATTTATATCGGGTTGGGCTTTCACAATTAAAAGGTCAATTTTGTTAGCTGGATGTGACCCTGGCATTTCTGCTGTGCGTTCGTATTCTCAATGCGCCCCTCATGTACGTGGGTTTTCTTCAACACCCCCTTGCGTGTTTTCTAGACATGGGGCATAGCGGGACTTTACTTGTACACATGGGCCGGAGTTCACAGGGGGGGATCACAAGCACAGACTCATACCAACTCAAATCAACTAACTTTAATACCATGTTTGAATTTTAAAATACGAAACATTATTGGTTTCAAATTACAACTAATGAGCCCATAGAAAAATGGTCCTACACGAGGAAAGACAAATAGACTAGTAACAAGTAACAAACCATCAATATGAAACAAACTTATAGTACGAAATAAATGGACCCTAAAATAAAATTTCAGTGAGTTCGTCTGATATAAATGTTTGCGGTTATATTGTGCAGGCAAAGAAGGAAAAGGAGAGAGAGGATAGAGAGAGGAGGAAGGGAAAACATAGGAGGGAAAAAGAGAGAGAAAGGGAGGAGCAGAAGGACGAAGAGGATGACGAAAACGCGGCGGATTCGACAGAAATTCATGGGCATAATAACGAGAGCATAAGATCAGGAAAGAAGCACCGGAAGAGGCATCGAAGTGATGTTGATATTAATACAAACGAAAATGATAGGGATCGGTCTAGTAGGAGTTCCCATAGACATAGTAAAAAGTCAAGACGGGTAAGCTAACTTTTCCTTTGGTATGAAATTACAGGACGGGCAACCTATGTTTCCTTTGGTATGAAATTACTGGTAAATGATAAGTCTGGAATTGCAATTTGTTTTGGTCACAGCATGCATCTACTCCTGAATCAGACAGTGGAAGCAGACATAAGAAACATAAGAGAGACCATTCGCACAGAAATAACGATCTTGAAGACGGGGAATATGACGAGGAAGGAGTACAAAGCGGGTAGTTATTTTATTGACTACAAGATGAGTAATATAGCAAAGCATATCCTAGTGATTCATTATACTTGGCAAAACATCAGGATCTGTATTTAACTCGGCCTAATGTTTAGCTACCTAGACATATTCTAGGGTTAAGGACCAGAAGTTCCATGTTTAGTTCAAGTGTTCTTTAAGCCTCAACTTAAGTATAACGCAATTTCGTTCTCAGATTGACAAGCATCTCAGTTTGAGCTTTTAGGCAGATTGAAAAGCATTCATCTCGGATCTGTTTGAGTTTTTAAATATGGGTTTTCATGAATAAAACATCTTCATTTAAAGCAACTGCTTAAACGGAGCAGAAGAATAAGAGGCTTCAACACTACAGTGCCGTGACTCCTGATTAATGGAGAGATGAAACAGAGTTCATCTTCCTTTTCCTGCGAGTCACTCTCAACGGCTCAAAGAAACAAGTCCAACACAGCGGGACCCAAATGCGAACCTATTTGTTTATATAATCCCATCTCACGCTCTCTTTTCTCATCATCCATTCCCAGCTTCATTGAAGTAATAATCATGAGGAAGAAGAGCGACAGATCAGAAGAGAAGCATAAAAGCAAATGCAGTACCCCAAGCACTGATCAGGAACATATTTTACGGAACAACGGTGGTAAGCGTTTTCCGATGGTGTCTAAGCAGACAGAGAGGAACGAGGACAGGGTTGGTTCGAGGGGGACCTGGACGTGCCCTCGCAGTATGGTGTTGCAAAGGATTTTGATGAGGATATTTCTTGTAACTTTGGGAGAATCGGTAAAATGTGCCCTTACAAATTGGACACAAATAAAAAACTGCCTAATGAAAATAAAACATGTCATAAAAAGTCTTTTGAAATGTATGCTACTTTCTCTTGAAATTCTGTTAGCTTTAGATAAAATAATAATAATGTCGACATAGCTTAAAAACACAAGTATATTCACATCACTTTTAAAATTTCAAACAATACCCTTGTAAGTAAAAAATCTAGTGAGAACTATGGCTTAACCTACAAACCAGAGAACCCATCCGAGCCTTTGATTTTTCTATCTAATGACTTAGATTGTATGTTGGCATGAGTCAAAAAACAACACTTTTTATTATTTGTGTATGTGGAGGATAGTTTTGTAAAATCGATTTGTATAGAATTGAATCCACTGCGTCTCCTTCTCCCACAATCGACATGCAACCATTTTCGTCTCTTCCGTTCTCAGATTCAGAATTGTATCGAAGAGTTAGGGCTTGGTAAGTGACACTCTCTCATCTTCGAGTTGATGTTTTCTTCTTTGAAGAATCTGGTGATTTTAAGTGTTTCAGCGTTTTTTGCACTTCGATTTGTTGATTCTAGTGTTTATACTAGGGTTAATTACAAAAAAACTACACAAACTTATACACCATTTTCACATAACTACACAAACGTTTGGAAGTGTATTTTAGACCCACAAACCTTTCAAAACGTATCACCGTTAGCGAATCTGTTAGCATTTCTGTTCAATTTTTTAAAAATGTCGAGGATTCTCCTCGCGTTTCCCTTGTTCTTACATCATCAACGGTATCTTTACCATGAAGTCAATTAACATTTGCGAAAAGTAGTTATAGTTCCTCATAGCTAACCCTAAATTTATGTCATCATTACATCAAAATGGTCTAATATTGACGCTTAAAGCATCTCCAATGGTTAACACCAAATCTGTGTAATTATTGCATCAAAATGTTGTTATTTTGACACTAAAATGGCGCCCAACTCCAACCATAACATCGAATTTTTACATCAAAAATCGCATCAATCAAATCTTTCAATATTATAATACTAAAATGATCCAATAATACTATTTTATTATTACTATCATTATTTATGGTCTAATATTATTAAAATATTTTGTCAATAAGATAAGCATATTAAAATAAATGTTACATAATATAAGTAATGTTAGAGATCTATATAATTAATAATTTTAAAATATGAATTAAATTAAGTATTAAATTTTAAAATATATATGAAAGTGTTCAAGTGGTAAAGCATTATGATGGATTTATATCATTATGATTCACATAGAATCAGAACGAAAATCCATAAACAACGTGTACATATTGCGAACAGATACATATGGCAATGTCATTATATAATCAATTAATTGTAGTTGTAGTAAATGTTTTTAATCAATTAATTATTCGATACACCTACTTTTGTTTTTTACCTTACAATTACCCTAATTTAAAAAAATATCACAGTTATGCATTCCTAAAATTGCATTGCTTGAACACTTGGACATTCCTAAAATTAATTGGTTTGGACCACATATCAACAAAAGGACAAAAAAAAAACGGAACATGCAATAAAAGGAAGAAAAAAAATCAGATGTAGGTCAACTGTGTCGTGCAATAAAAAAATCACATGCAATATTAATAAAAAGACAAAAATCAGAACATGCAGCTGGTTTGGACCACTAGCTTTAATACATGAACATTCTTAAAATACATCAGTACATGCTTCAATACCCTACTTCAGTCATGCATTGTACCACTTCAGACAATAAATCCGGAATACATATAAATTGAAACATGGAATAAATTTTCAAAATTTTTGTAAATCAGAATATGGAATATAAAAATCAGAACATGCAAAGAAAAAATCACAGAAACACATGAATCGAACAGACCTAGTTTTCAAGGTGTATGAAACACAAGAAAATCATATCCAGTTCATAAACTATTGATACACATAGGCATGTTTCACAACCCAAGTCTGAAATCACATTATTCATACCCAATAAACCTAATGATGTTCTTCAAGTAGCTTCTGGACAAAGCACACACAACAACGAGCATACATAGATCTGAAACTGTTAGTGACTTGGAAAACATGCTATCATGTTCTAGCACACAAACACGCATCAAAACCTAATCTATGGTTCAACCTAGTACATGTAACAACAAATGCAAGCTATGAAACTCAATTAATTCAAAAGCCAAAGGGATGGTCGGATTTACCTTGGCCGGTCAGTTGAGGGTTCATAGTGGTGGCAAAACGGAGGAGCTCGGGACGCCGGAGGTCTGATTGAAGGACTTCGAACAGGATAGCAGCGGATAAAACAATAAAATTTCACAAAGACCTAACCTCGGATCCATGTAATTCGATTAACCAATTAAGAGAATAAATCAGAATCGATACTTCTTGTTGTTTCTAGCCTGGTTCAAGACGGGGACCTTTGATGTTCACGCTTCTGTGTAGCACGCGATCTAGACGTCTCCAACGGGATCCATCCTCTGCAGGTATCCACACGAACAATCTGATTCCAAAGCTGGTGTGCTAGCACCCTTAGGCTCTCTCGTTCCCATGTCTGTGTATATTTCGGCTAGGGCTTTTGGTTTCGAAAATCAGAAGTGCATTAGCCAAACCCTAGCCAAATAGGAATATATATATATAGGACTCAAAAACGT
>JAYMSW010001977.1:0-14805 GCA_036897725.1 Erodium texanum | reverse complement strand
CGTGCATCCTAACAATCTCCCCTTATCAACACTTCGGTCTAAGCAGTATACAACTATTGGACTTCTATTATGGTATCTAGTCTGATATGTGATTGTGATCCTTTGGGCTTAGGGTTTTGGTTTAGGGGTTTGGAGATTATATCATGAACACTGTTAGAACGAATCTTGTATATTTATTTCAGTTTATTAGCTTTCCTTGTATAGGTTGATTTCCTATTATTTATTTCCCTAATTGCTATGTATTGTACTCTATAAATACTAATGATAATCAATACCAAACCCTCAAGGGGAATTATCAAACTAGCAAACACTAATCAAATTGTAATGTATACTCGCACTTCGTTTTGTATTTTCGAATTCTCTTAGTCAAGACTTTCCGTCTCCGTTGTAGAAGTAGTCGGTGGTTGTTGGTGAATCACATAAAACTTGAGCATTATTGTGATTGTTCTATATTCATTGTTTATTTCAGTGGTTGCCTTGCTTGTCGTCGAAGTTACTATTCACCAGAATACTATTCATATAGACTATTCGTCGGGTATTGTTCACCAGGTTACTAACAAGTGTACTATCACTTAACTTTCTTGATTATTGTTCACGATATAATTGCAATTGACTGCTCTGGTTCCATCATAACCGAGCTCACATGTAATGAAGTAACAACTTGTCACGTTCATATCATATATTTTTGTGATTCACATTATTGCACACTTACATTGGGAGAAACATCAAGATATTATGCATTCTACAAGAAATTAATTAAGCTTACATTTCGACAATGGGATCAACGAACAGTGAAGTAATGTAGTCTTTCACCATCGTGTTAGAATATGTGTATCCGTCGTTAAATTTGTAGATCACTTCCGTAGTTCGTGCTAGATTGACGACTCGCATAAGAACATTCATGGAGACTGGGGCAGGTTTCATGCACTCTTCATTTATGTCCTTCCATGCATCTTCAACCATTTTATTCATCTCCTCAACTGCTTCTTCTTCAGATGTTTCGTACTTTTTCATGTAACAATCTACAGCTGATGGATTGTGCCTCCTTTTCTGCTCAAACTGTGACAAAATAGTTCGGTCAATATATAGTTTATTATCGCCAGATTACGGAAACTAAAATTATATGTAATTTACTTTCCGGAACGTGGACAATCCATCGGTTTAGTTCTTACACTATTTTATTTTTTAATGCCACATAACATATTTCAATATGGTTAGGCTGTGATAACCAAGATCATTAGTTTTGGTCAATTTTTTGAACGCTTAGTCATTGATTATACATAACTATCTTCTCTAATTAACCAATCTTATCATGGGATAAAATTATATTTAGTCCTTGATTAAGCTTGTTGGTGGATAGAAGAGTTGATACTTTACTAACATATGGACCTAGGGATGGCAACGGGGTGGGTTTATGTCCCCCACCCCTCATTCTTGATCGGGGCTCACCCCTCCCCTCCCCCACCTTACCCCATTCGGTTTCGGAGAATCCTCATTACCCGTTCTCCGATCTTAAATTTGATTTTAAAGTTTAAAATTTGAGACTTTTGTAACTTAAACATTCTATACATTTTTTTAAAAAAAATCATGTTAAAACGATAAACACTTCGCAATGTAATATCATTTACAACATACACAAATTTCAGTTGATATCTAAAAAAATAATACACAATATGCATATACGGCCATCATAATCATACATAATTTTATTTATCAAAATTTCATAAACATGATATCGAATGAACTTGAAAGTATAATTCTAGGCACAATTCATTAAACTCTAATACAATAATCAAGATCAAGGAAATAAATCAACGTTAAAAAAAAAAGCAAATAAGAGTTATGGTAACAAAAAAAAAACAAAGTTTCAGTAAAATAATAAGGCTATATATGTGGATATAAAATAATTATATATTAATTAATTAGTTATAGAAATTGGGTTCGAAGAGGACAATTGGACTTTTAAAATTGTTGGAATTCGACTCACCTAAAAAGTTAAACAAATAAATTAGACCTGTTATTTAAACTAACATCGTCTTGACTTACATATCTCTAATATGAGACTTTGACATCCTCTCCCATGGATTGAGCATCGGACTCTACTCATGTACCACAAGACTTTGACTCGAAACAAAATATCACAAAATAATATAGGTGTGGAAAATGAATTAGCTTCTAATATCAGGACTTAATTTAAATGTCAATCACAATGTTATACTCTAACAAGCCTAAACAAGGAAACAAATAAAAGGAGCTTACATACTGTCAAAAAAGAAATAAGAAATACAGTAATTACATACTGGCCCTGGCTACTCAAACAGTTTCATTTTGTAAGTTTAAGAAAATTAAGTGGTAGGGTCCTCTTACTTTTATATAAGTAAAATTAATTCTTACCTGTACTTGATACATAAAAACTGTCGTATAAAAAAAAAACTAACCTTACGACTTTTAATGTCATTCAAAAGTCGACCAACTGCCTCACAAGCTTTTACACATTTAGGTTTAGAACGAACCCATTCAAGTTCATCTTTCCCTGCAAATCCTGTCATTCCGACCAAGGACGAAACTATAAGCATGCAAGAACCTGATGAAACCAATGCATTTTTTATATACTCCTCAAAGCTCGGAGCATAGTCCTCGTGCAGCCACTTGGCTTCGATTTGGTAGTGATCAACTAATTCCTTCAGCTGCATGTTACAAGAAATCATCAAGTTTTTTTTAGTCCATATCAGCATTCACAAACATTTAGTGAACTTGGTATGAATCATAGAACTTAGATCTTACATGATTGCATAATTGACACTATAAGCTCTTCCCTCTTTGGTCATCTCATTTCCCAATTCTTGGAAAAAATGTAGAATACTGTTGTAAAGAAGTTTCATGTAGTCTGGTAGATGATCAGCAACACTAGCATCCCACCTGCACAAAACAATTAATAGGTGAGTTTCTCAAATTATGAGGAACCATAAAAACATATTAAACTTCTGATCACCTTTGTATTGCATTTGTAAAACATTCAAGTTCCTCAAATATGCCGTACGAATCATATGTGTCGTCAATGAGCGAAAGAAATTCCAAGATTTTAGTTAATATGATCCTGGCTCGTGAATGATGGGGCTCGAAGTACACTCCTACCATCCAAAAGTAACATTCCACTAGTCTTTCTCTAACATAACCCAATTTTGCTCCAACCCCTAATTCCTTATACCACCTATAAGCAAAAAAAAAGAATTGTATCAATTTGTTATATATATAGGGATAACTATAATTACATACCCACTTATACCTTTCATTTATACAAACTCATCTAAAATGACCTTTTATGACAGAGACATCCCTCTACCTTTCATAAACATACCCTAAACCCCAACCCTAACCGTCACCACCGCCACCGTTAAGGGTTTATGTTTAGGGGTTTTAGGGTTAGGGTTTTGGGGCTAGGGTGTAAAGGGATAGTTTGGGTATTTTTTTTAAAAAAAATTCTTAATTATTACATCTAAATTGGATGGAAAACGGTTTTTTTTTTTTATGTTTATAAAAGGTGGAGGAGTGTCTCTGTCACAAAAAGTCATTTTGGGTAAGTTCGTGTTAATGCAAAATAGAAATAAGTATATAACTATAATTACCCCATGCCTGTTTCTAATAGAAACATATGATGCACAATTATTGTGCAAATCATAGCCCAATTGATGAATATTGGAAAATATACATATATCATACCTTGTGATCAAACCAAGTTCTTGTTGATGCAATAACTGTACTCGATTGAAATCTAACAAGGCAAATTTCAGCAGTGTCTCATTTCGAGACTTGTCTTCTTGATAAGAGGATATGTAGCGCCTGGCTTCGAGCCTTGGCATCCCCTTGTGTATGGGATGTTCTAGAGCTTGGAGTAGTTGTCTAGCAAGAGGATGGCTTGGATGATCACGAACCAAGGACTCCATACGAGTCTTGGTGAAAGCTAGGGCTTCCTCAAGAATGTGTTCTCCATGTACCCTCACATGTGCGGCCTCAAATAGGCTTACCATTCCTTTTACATTGCTTGCTATGGTTTCTTCGAATTTACCATCATTGTCCTTGAACTTGTTAAATATTTCTGATTCAAAAGTTTCACAGTTTATATTGGAGAACCAGCTTACTTAGAAGCTTAAGTTGATAGTAATTGAAGGTTTAATTATAGTTTTTTTTTTTCTAACACCCGCCTTCATAGACAAGCTCATTTTGCGGGATTGAATATGAAATTTAGGAAGATAGATGAGTCCATTAAGAAAAGAGATATGGCTTGGAGACAAGAGATAAGAAGAGTCCGCTTATGGAAAATTAGATAAATAATAGATATTTTGAAGATAGTAGGATTCGAACCCGTGTCCGTGAGAAACCTGGCTCTGGTACCATGTTAAAGTCCTATTCAACCCAAAAGCTCAGTTCATACGTAGAGGCCTCAATATGCTTATACAATTAATTCTTCACGTACTTTCAATATGGGATATATTTCAACACTCCCTCTCATATATAAGACTGAATTTCTACACGTTTGACATAACAGGACTGGACATCTACATATGAACCGGAAACCATAGGTGGAGGTGACAAACGAGCTGTGAACCAAATCAAGTTAGCTCTGATACATGCCAAAGTTCTATTCAACCCCAAAGCTTAAATTAATAGTAGTTGAAGGTCCAATTTTATATTTTAACAATTTAGAATATTGATCACATGTGCATGACATGTATGTAAATCGATATCAAATGTATAAAAATACTTACCACAAGTTATCTTGAAACCATGTTGCCTCAACACCCGGAATAGGAGTGCACTGGTGTAAAGATCATAGTCATGGTTATTATTACACGAGACAAGTTTTTGATTGGTATCAACAAAACTACGTTGCAGTTGCTCTTCAATCTCTTCCTCGAAGTGGTAAGAGACGCCAAGGCGGCACAGTGAGTTGATGAAAGTGATATTCTCAATCGAATCATGGGCAGAAGTGAGTAGCATGGTTTTAACCTTTTCTTTCAGCTCCTCAACTTCTTTAGTATACGACTCTAGTTCCTGCATAGTGATGGAATTTTTTTTTTTTTCATTTCAAACATATATCTGTTAGGTAAAATTTGAAAAGGAAGTTAATAAGTTATGCACGATAGAATATGATATTAGAGAATCAACTCAACTAAAAGCTTAAGCTATAGTTGAAGACCCAATTATAGTTTTATATTTTAACACGTGTCCTCACGGACAAACCTGTTTACGAGTTTGGATGTGAAATTTAGAAAGTGAGATAACCCATTGAGAGGAGAAATAAGGACTTTGGATTTTGGATGTGAAATTTAGGAAGAAAGGTAACATTTTAAGAAGGGAAATAAGGACTTTGGAGATAAGAGACAATAAGAGGCTAATTAAGGATAAATGAGATAAATAGAGAAATAATAAGTATTTTTTTTCTTTAAAAAGTGGGATTTGAACCTGTATCCATGTCTAATACCATATTACAGAACCAGCTCAACTAAAATGAGATAAATAGATAAATAACAAGCATTTTTTTTTTGTAAAAAATAGGATTCGGAACCGTGTCAATAAAGTATCACCTCTGATATCATATCAAATAACCAACTTAAGTTTTTAGTTAAGACCCAATTGTATTGTAACACATTATAAACTTGCGAGGAAAATAACATACAGTTTTCTTTTTCTTTTTTGATACAGAAAATAACATACAGTTTGGTTGAAGGAAAGTGAAGCGAAGTAGTCGCCCCAGACCGAGGGAGGGAATTGAGCCAATGGGCGAGGCTTGGGGGGGAGGGCTGCTGGGGGCAGAGCCGACACTACTTTAGAATCCATGTTCATTATACGAAGCAAGTGTGTGTGTGCTGAAGGCTTTATGTGTGACTCTATTTATAAACTTTTTTTTTTTAATCCTGATAGGATTATATATTGCATTGAGTTCATAGATATTCCCCATCCCTACATGCATTAAAGTCGTGGGGATCCATATTTAAGTAGAAATAATACCAAAAATAAAGACTAATATATAGGGATAGCAAAACATACCCAATCCAACTAGAATCAAGTGTCCCCACCTCAATAGAGGCGGACCGATGAAGTTCTAAGAATTTAAACAGGTCAGATTGGGATATCATCACTGAACAAGTAAAAAAAATACTGTTCCATGCCAAGTTTGTTTATAGGATTAACAAATTTGGTAATACAAATTTGTCATCAACCAAACTTGTCATCAACTTCCACGATGGCACGGAAGCTAGGTTGGTAATACAAATTTATTATTCTTTAATCCTAGAAACGTCATTAAATAAAATAGTATAACTAATAAAAAAAATATTGCATTTCAATTTAAAAATTTGTTCACAAGTTTCAGGTTTGCGGATCCAAGTCCAACCTACCCGCAATCCGATGGGTGAGATCCGCACGAATATTATTACTCTTTGGGTAGATTACGGATCAAGATATTACCAATCTGCATTATTACGGGTGGATCAAAATCAACGCTAATGGGTGGATATCCATCCATGCACAACACTGTTTGCCCTCATGATAAAAATAAATCAAGGATAATTAAAATAACATACCCATTTTGACATTTTATTTACAAAAACACTCTTGAGTGACGTTTGTTGAAAGAAGTACACACTCATCTTTCATAAATTAACCAGAACCCAATGTTTTCACTTAACTTGGATGGAAAAGTTGAGATTTTCGATTAAAAAAAAATATCCTAACTACCCATCACATCCTTAACCCTAAAACCCTAAAACAAAACCCTAATAAGGTAACGGCGGCGGGCGGCGATGACAAAAGGAAGGTTAGGGTTTAGAGGGGTAAGAGTTAGGTGGCAAGTTTTTGAAAATTTGATGGATTGTGAGGGGTATTTTAAACATTTTACATGTAAAGGTTGACAGAGTTAGGGTTTTTTTTTTACGGAAGTCGTGTTTTTTTTGTTAATCTATGTAAGGTGAGCGTGGGTTTCTATCAACAAATATCACTTAGGAGTGCTCTTGCAAACGAAAGGTTATGAGTATGTTATTGATTATAATATACCTTTACCATAGACTTTAATCTCTTTGCATGTCTTTCACCAATATAACGTTGTGATTTCGGTTGAGATACGGGTATGGGGATTCTCCATACACAATCGGTTGGGAAGCAATAAAATACTCCAGATTTGAAGTGATAGTTGGGTTGGGTTGAAATGAAAAAACCCACTCATGCCTATCTTGTTGTTGTCCCTAATACGATAATTATTAGGATAAATTACACAAATATGTTCTGAACTAATCCAATCTCATAACTCTTTGTGAGGATCTCCTCGCTATGGCAAGCAAGAAAGCTAAGGCTGATGACAGAGAAGAAAGAAGAAAAGGCCATGTCTGAGACTCGCAAGGAAGATGGACAAAAGGTTGAAGAAGGAGGGGTGCGTGACACCCAAGCGCGCGGAGCTGGGCTCACTTATTCAAACGTTGCCGTTTCAACCCAAGACCATTCATCGGATACGTGGAAGCATCTCCTCGCTCGCGTGACCTCAAGGATTCAAGACCATTGGAACAGTTCCTGTCCCTTTCACAACACCTGAAGAACATAGCACAACCATGAGCTGTAGGAAGTTGTTTGCTAGCTATATAATCTAAATGTTGCTAGGGTTTCTTTTTTTATGTTTTTAAACCTGAAGCTCGCGGCCTCTTGAGGAACCCTTCTTAGGGAAAAATGGGATTATCTTTTTGAAATTCAATAAAAATTCTATCTTGCTTTGTTTCTCTTCAATTTCTGCTCTGTTTGGGTAATGAGATCCTCACACTCTTATTTAAGACTATTTGTATGACTATGGAATACTTTTTTTGTATCTGTTAAATCTAATATGAAATTACTGATTTTTAGTCATGTGCATCACATGTTACCCCAAAATTTATCAATATTGTCTTTGATATATAGTAAAATTACTATTAAATAAAGGGAAAATTACTTATGCCTGTCTTGAACAATGACCCATTTTTATAGATCCATCTGGAACTTAAAGTTTGCTCATATAGTTACAATACTTTTTTTAAAGTTCATAAAAAACCTAACAGTATTAGTTTTAATGAAAAAACCAGTTTTCTGTCCCATGTAAGGCATATGACCTATTTTTTTGAAAAATTCCAAGATTATCCTTGCTACAGTAATTTAATATATATTTTAAAAAAAGAATATGGACACTGGTCGGGGATTTCTAACCCCGACGTCTTCTTTGGAAGCTCTGCAGCCTCGGCAATGTCTCCTGCAAATTTCTCTAGTTTCTTTCCCGACAAACCGTCTTCCCTGTTTTGGCGATTCAACCCTTCAAGATTACCGAGTTCTTCCTCCTTCAACACCATCTCTGATTCCGACTCAAATCTAAGCATTGAGTTCCTCGACCTCCAATCCCAATCGAAATCAGGCATTATCAAGCTCAACCAACACTCGGTCTGTCGCTTCCTCACCACTGTTAGGGCCCCTTATCCCTACTGCTTTCTCATCTTCTTTGACGATAAGTATTGTATTAATCTATTTCTCCGATTGTACAACTTTAAAATAGAAAAGAATGATTTTAGACAAACACGATATTTGTAATTTCAAAAGAATAATTTTAGCGAAGGATATGTGTGATTTTATTTTATTTAAGATAAGCGGTCCACTATTAACTTAAAAACATCTAAATTCCTGTATAGTGACACGTGGAAAACAAATCAATGATTGGGAAGTTCACATGTGAGGACAGCCGCAGGGGAGTGAAACTCCTATCATAATCAGATAGTTTTAAAATAAAACTCTTTTTTTTTTTTGAAAGATTTTAAAATAGAACTCTAGCAAAGCAAGCAAGCAACAAAATAATTCCAGGCTTGGCGAACCCGTCACTCTAAAGGACTCAACTATTGTCCTCTTCCCTCCTCCTCTTTCTATATCCCACGCGCTCTGATCTTCTTCCTCAGGTAATTTTTCTCTGGATTTCTCTCATCTCCTTGTTTGGTTGCTGAGAAAAGTCTCGGAAAGAAAGGGAAACTTTCACTACTACGAACTGCAAGTCTGAGTCCCTCTCTTCTTCTTTTTCGCTTGATTCATGTATATCCCTCTGTTTTGGTTATTCATTTGTGTTCTTTGTTATTCTGTTTATATGCATGAATCTTATCATATCATTGACTGTTGTTTTGACATGCTTCTATTTATCTGCGGGTTCTGAATTTAGTTTTGTTTGATTTTATTGTTTTGATGAATTTGAAATACTGAATAAAAGTGGCATCTTCATTGCGATGAATTGTTAATAATTTTCTGTGCAATTTGGTGTTTTGATTGATAACTTGCTTCTTGAGTTCCTTTAGGGACCATGGGAGCCAATTGTGACATGATATGAACTTTTCTTAAGCTTAAAGTAGGATTCAGAATATTATCTCATTGATATGTGATATGGAGGTTCCTTTGCTCAATCATACTAAGCACTTGACCTGAAAACATTGCTCAAACGGGAATTTGTTGTTCATCAAAGTCAAACCTGTGCTCTATTTTGCTAATTTGTGCGCCCTCACTTAGGTAACATGGATGTCAACATGACACAGACATATACCCAATTTTTCTTGCCCCTTTTTATATATACACAGCTTATATCATTGATTAGTACATATTATTACACTCGAGTTAAATCAAAGTATTAATTATATACATGCATCTTTACTTTGTTGCTTTCCACAGTGGAAGATCTTATTACTGGTGTATTCCATTTATCTATAACTCTAGTGTACTTATCTACCTATATCATCTTAAACCTTTACTTAATATGTTAATCTTCTATAGCTATATCTCAAGCCACTCAATTTTGGTGCTGGAAAATTGTCAGTCCTGACATCATGGGTGCAAGAGTTGGGTTTGTTATGTTCCTATTTGTTCTGACTGCTAGCCGGGCTTGTGAGGGTAGAAATCTGGTCTCTGAATCATCAGGTAATTTTTTAAAATTATTTCTGAATCTTTATCTCTGGTCTGCTGTTTTAACCTTGCCTTCGATTCCCAGAAATCACAGCCTTATTTTGTTACAGAACTGTGTTGTAAATTTGCTGTGCTGGATTCGGCATCCATATTCTAATTTTACTATGCTTTGCTTTGTCTTGGATTTGATTTCCCTTGTCCTTTTACCTATTACTATTAGAAACAAGTAATATGTTAGTGATGTTTATTGTTTACACAATATGTACACTGATGGGGCTTACATTGGGGTTGTCGTATGTCAATTTCCTGTGCCAACATCTAAGTCGAAAGATGGATTTACATCGTCCCCAATATCTTTGATGTACTTGAAATTTTCTGCTTGCAGTGAAATATATTTGCTCAGTTTTCAGTTTATGAGTGATTTCCTAAAATTTAATTGCCTATAAGAAAATGTCTCTAAATTTATTATTCTTGAAAGTGTTGGTTATGCTGATAATTTTACCTAAACATCGGCACTGCATCTTTTGGGTTCAGTTATGAATATAAATGAGGAAGTCTCCAGGGACGAGAAAATCTGCACCTTGTGTGAGGAGTTTGCTTCTCAAGCTGTTGATTACCTTTCTGAAAACAAAACTCAGAGTGAGATAATTTTGGCACTTCACTTGACCTGCTCTCAAGTGCCTACGTTCAAGCACCAGGTATACTTCATCGGTGCAACCCCTCTCCTCTATGCTTCTGAAAAATCATGGTGTCTTGGTATTTCACACCCACACTTTATCTTTTCTTGCTTTTTTGTGACCATGAAGACAACGTCAGTGGTTCTATACTACCTCTCCTCTCCTACAATTTTTTTTAACAATTCTTAGTGCTAAGTGGAATTTGGATTGATTGGTGTATTTACTTGGATGAGTACTCATTTTGTACTCTTGAATGAGTCAGTGTATCAAGTTACGTACGGGGTGCATGGTATTTGTGTTAGGCGTCAACTTGGTTTGAAATGCATCCTCTTGACATGATAAATTTCATGTAATATACTAATTTGTAGTATGTGCACTATGGAGAGTAAATAAGTACCATATCTATGCACTTCCAAAAAAAAGCATCATATGTATGTGAAGTTTATTAGGTGGTTCATGGTTGAGAATGATACTCACTAATTACGTATATGTATGCAATGTTAAGACTCCAAATATTGTTAGGCTTATAAACATTGTGTTTATCGTGGCATTCATATTGAGTGGTTCTAGTGTTTGGCTTTCTTGTATTTGAAGTGTGAACTTATTTTTCATTTTACTACCTGCAGTGTATCAAATTGGTGGACTATTATACTCCTCTCTTTTTCTCAGAGGTTACCTCCGTAGAACCTGAAGAGTTCTGCCGGAAGGTCAATCTCTGTGAGAAAACAGTAGTTGCATCTTTGCAACGGAACCAAGATAGTTGTAGGGTTTGCCAACAAGCTGTTTCAGAAGTGATGGATAAATTGAATGACCCCGACACCCAGGTTTGTGCGTGCATCATAGCAATATCATTTTAAATAGTCAACTTCCCAAGGTTACAAATAACTAATAAGTCTCTTCTCAGTTAAGTTCTAATGTTTTTTTATTGTAATAGATACCTTTCACTTTCTATTATGTATTTTGTATAAAAAATCATTCCCCAAGAAAACTGCAAGCTTGTTTTGGAAGTAAGAATGTAGTAGTGTATATATATAGGGCCTGTGCTTAGTGGTGATGAACCTCAATCAATTGTCCATCCATTCATAAATTATTATGCTAATTTAATACCACAGAATTCTACAATAATATGAGGATTTGTACCATGGTTCTGATAATACTTGTTTAGTGACAGCTTAAATTATGGTATTTCTTGTGAGCTTGTGCACTATTTGCTCATTAGACAACTGATTGTCTTTCTTGCAATTTATATTCAGCTAGAGATAATTGAGTTGCTTCTGAAGGCGTGCAGTTCTGCAGATAAATACGCAAAGAAGGTGAGAACAATATAATTTGATCTGTGAAATGGTTACTAGATTCATAATGGTTCTCTGATATCATTTTCCTACCACTATGAATTCCGAACCAAATGTGAGATCTCAATTAGTAGGAAATTCATAGCATCAAAAGCTTCACTCTTCGGTGATAATTATATTGATCACTTCTGTTTGTTCACAATCCTTGGTAACATGTTTTGATGGGTGGCAATAGTTAAGTAAATCTCACTTGCAGTGTCAGAAGTGACAACATTGGGGTTATTGTACGTCATAAATCACTTGTTGTGGACAAGAAAATTATATGTTTTTTTCTTTTTCTGATTGGCTAGATTTGAACTGAAAGTGACATCTAATATATATTTCATATTTGGCAGTGTAAGAAGATGGTGTTTGAGTATGGGCCTTTGATCCTTGTAAATGCAGAGCAGTTTCTGGAAACAACAGATGTATGCACCATTATCCACGCATGTGATACACACAGTAGCGAACAAGCATCTCTGGTTTCTCAAGCGTAAATAGATATCAAGATACAGTTACATATTTTTCAGTCCTTGGTGTGCTTGTTAGTGAAACAGCCAAGCTACTCTGTGATTGTTTATTTATGCTGTAAATTAAGTACAAGTTCAATTCTTGTGTGAAATTCGAGTACTTGAACAGCCATGAAAGCAGAGTTTCTGGGAACTGTCCCAGTGTCTCTTATGATGCTCCTGGTTTGTATGTCCATACATGTTTGAAAAGCTAAGGTTGATAATTTGTACATTTCTCCAAATTTGCCCAGACATTGGCTAAGTAACCTGTACATTTCTCTAAAATTTGTTAGTCTTGGCCATTTTTTTTTTTGATACATACTATCTGTTGGACGTTCAAGGTAAAAGTCTTTACTATCTAGACTTGGTGAAAGTAGGATTCATGCAATCAGCTTCTCATAATGCATAACTCGCGTACCGTTTATAGTTTAGATCTAACTGAAAGGACTTGGTCGCTTTGGATGCGTATCTAAACATATAAAAAACTGATACTTACCTAGCTGACGTTGGCAACTTATTGACTAACAAACACAACTTAACAAACAACTAACTAAAAAACACAAACGAAAACGATCTGGAAATAGATACGAACCACCGATCTCGAGCGTGCCTCAGGAACTGGAAAGCGCGGCGACCGAACTAGCTCCATGACGAATTTGGTTGTCCAGTACGAAACTAGACGGCCGACCAGAACAATTAACGGGTGCCAGCTATAGGGAATACGATCTCCACCTGACAGAGACCAAACAGACCGACTCTAAGATTTCTCTGGAGAGAGAGGACAGCTTTTAATTTCGATAAGAAAGAGATTTGTTACCACTCGATTGGAGTTTCTCTGTTGGCCATTATATTTGGGTTCAGTTGTAAATTGGAGTTTCTTGGAAAGAAAGCTATTACGCCTGAAATCTCGGGGAAATTTTATTTCTTACACTATGCTTCATCTTGAGTGCAATAAGATTCTAGTGTATCTTAGTGAAAAATGTTGTTGAGGTGAGGAAAATGTTCTAGCTGAGGCTAGATAGGGGTAAATATAAATACATTCCCTGTTCCATTTTTCATTTGTAATAATTTGCAGTGTTTTACTTTTTATGTCAAATATGTACTTTAAATAATTTTTTTGTAGTAAAAAAAAACCACCTTCTCTATTAATTTTGATAGAAAATGTTTGATTTTTTTCTAAAATACCCCTCTCAACCTTAAAACTAAACCTTAAAAGTGGCCGGTGGAGGGTTAAGGGCAGGGTCAAGATTAAGATGAAATTATAATGGATTGTGAAGGGTATTTTAGACATTTTATATACAAAAGTTAACATGGTTGGGGTTTTTTAACGGGTTAAGTGGGTTTTTGCAACAAAAAGGACATTTAAGGTTTGTGTTTTGCATGGAAGATAAAACACGGTGAATTATTGCAAATATAAAAAGTTCAATTGAGGTGTATTTGCACTTATCCTAAAAATATTAGAAAATCTGTTATAGAATGTATGGAATATTAATTAATATGACAAATGCACCCAGTAAATCAAATAAAAATTTAGACAAATTTATCAACAACAAAAGAATGAAACTTCAAATATGATTTTAGGCAAAGATTGGGCAGTACTCGTGGCATTAATAAAATGGTAGTAACATGCCCAACCCAACACATGTTAGGATGGTGGCGGCTCTTAGAGAAGAGGACACAGAATGGTTTCGAAAGACAACACTGCACCAATATTGAAGTCACTAAAAGCGATTTTGCACAAGGAAAAAGTGGAAGCTAAAGTTAGTACTAGATTTGTTTGGTAATAGAAAACTCATAAACCTTGTGTCAGTGGATACATTTAATATCACTATCTCAATGTTATGGGCCAAGCTTCTTTGCAGCAAATCATTAAAAAAGATGAAGACATGATGTTGATACAAGATCACGAGGAATAAAGGAAAAATGAATCCCTTTAAAATTCAAAAGAAGCATAAGTTAAAAGAAAATGAAGACACGGTGTTGATTCGGGCTCATGAGTAATAAATGATGAATGTGTACCATGCCACTTCAAAGAAACATAAGTTCAAGAAAATGAAGACATGGTGATGATGTGGGGTCATGACAAATATGCATGTAAATTTATAGACACGTAATAAGTTGAAAAAAATGAAGACAGAATCATGGTGATGAAGACAAGGTGTTGACATATAGGATTGTGATTAAAAAAAAAAAAAAGGTTAATTACACGTAAGTATTCTAAATTATACTTGGATTTAAGATAGATACCTTAATACTTGTTATTACTTTGGCGGATATCTAAAGTATCAAAAAGTATCACTGCTAACATTTTCCATCCATATCTGTTAAATTTAAAGCAAAATAATG
>JAYMSW010001976.1:0-14805 GCA_036897725.1 Erodium texanum | reverse complement strand
CCATGGCTCGAAGAAGCACTGCCTCAGGACGGATCTCCACACTCAACTGACTCCCGAGAAGGACGACACGGGCTAGGGAGGCTGGGCAAAAGGGAGGCGGCACAGAAGAACCACTGCCAGGAGAACTGGGGGGATGAGCTCATAGTTTCGTCTACCATTAATCTTCTTTCTTGTGTGGTTTCAGGCAATGGTGAAAGCTACAAGGTTGATGATTTGAATGTTCAAGCTGATGCCTCCGGAGATGAGGAGGAGGAAGACTAAACAGCAGTGTATATGAACCTTGGAGCTTCCTTGCATCATTATGGGTTTGTAACTTCATCTTAAACTAGGCATATTTACCGTTAAAGCCTCAGTAGATCAATTATTAACTGTCCACCCTTGCTCACAATGTAACATTTGTTTCTTTATTGATTTAGTATTGAGATAAATTATTCACAATGTAACATTTTGGGTAGAGAAGCTGTTTTAGCTTCCCTAGCAAAATGAGTCTCATATTTATGTACGGATTATACAAGTAATAAATCCTATAAGTTCGGATCATTGAGGCATGCAACGAATTTGATTCAACTTGATTTAAAGACAAAAAAGAAAGGGATTTTTATTTTTTGGATTTTGGGAGGTGGACATGATATGGAGAATGGGTTTAGGCAGAATAGATGCGATTATAGTGCTACTACATCTCAAGGATATTCCATGGTACTAAGCCTAATTACTAATATTATATTATTTATGCACTTGTAAATGATATTGGCCTCTTGTAAGATTAGTCTATCGCACTCAAGTTAGGTGAATAAAAATATGGAGGGTACTAAACTAAGCTATGGCAGCTTCAATATATGCAAAATATGTGAAAGCTGAATCCAAAACATGTTTAATGAGCTAGAAGAAGCTGGTAAGTGTGTTTAAACTGCTGCAAGAGGAAGAAGGAATTGATCAATGAAAATGCAAGCTGAGGGATCAAAATGTATAGTATAAGCAAATGAGGCCAGAGTTAAATCTTGGCAACTGCAGTGAATCGAAACATCAGAATTCAACTCCTAAAATCTACAACTGTACTATGTAATGATGGATCAGTGTATGAATTTGATAACATCATGTTCCTTTCTCTAACCTGACAAGGCTGCTATATATAGCACTAGCAATTCACCTAGCTGCTCCATGATGATTGTAGTTTAAAGGGCACATAAGTCAGGTGCATGTAACAGCTCATCCATCTTGTTATCGAATCTTCATGTGCTTCAAGGCAAAACAGGCTTCAGTGGTCATCTTCGTCTATTCCAGGGCAACTGGACAAGAGTGCATCCATTGATTCATACTGAAACCAACAGAGGGATGATGTTTAAGAATATTATCTCATATCCTAATTGTTATATTATATGGCAGCATTTACATCTTTAACTTCCGGCTTCAGAAATACGATATAGATTAATCTAATCTTTGTCCATGCTTCAACAAACATATAATGATATAAACCTAATTACCTTGCATCCACAGAAGAGGCAGTATTGGTGTTCATTTCTCAGTTTCATCAAAATATCTTCCAAGTCCTGCAGAGAAAGTAAATAATTTTAAGTTTCTACCCAACCAGTAATTTCCAAATCCAAAAATGCTCATAATTTAAAAAGATCTGACTATGGCCATATTCATAATCCAATACCTCACTCAATCTAGACGACAATGTCAAGCTATGTTAGAATTAAGTTTTCTTCATTTCAAACACTTCTTGTTTTGATGTAGTTTTCATGCATACCGGCATACAGATATAATACAACCTATTTCTTCGTGAGGATAAGATATATAAACATGGATGCATATATTTCTCCATGCTGCATAAATACCCTTTAAGTGGACATATATAATTATATACATCCATACACAAACCAACCAACAGGTATGTGAAAGTAGAAATATCAGTAAATGTCAAGACATACTCCTAGAAAGAACTAAACAAATTCCATATTCACACAGAATCAGGAAGATATTGCATTTAAAAAAAAAAGAAATACAAAATTATGATTGTTTTTGCTTAAAGAAAATTCAATATAAGAACCACAAAAGCAGAAGCATCATATTGACCATTATCAACAACTAACATTATTGAGGCCCCTTTGATATTAGCAGCCATTCTTTAAATCTTTTCCACAGAAGAATAGTTTAGACAGTATAACTCCCACAAGTTTGAGAAAATGAGGAAGTTGCAAAAACCATTTTCTCCAATTGCTGTTATTTTAGTTGTAATACAAAGAACACCATATATTTACGCCTCATAAAACTCAAATATGCATTAAATTCGCCGAGGACATTGATCTAAAAATTGATCATTGGTTCATTGATAGCATGATTGACTTATTTTATTTCCATTTGCAAGAAACACGCATTGCATGATACCTACTGCAGACTAAACCAGAACGGCAGCAAGTTTATTTCATTAACTACGGTTCTCTAATTTATTATGGATAAAACCCAAAACTCATTGGGAAGTTCATACAAACTTCACTAGTAAGTCAACTACCAACAATCACTGAAAAACTGAAATCCAGATACATTGGTGATCAGTCAGTAAGTTAAACACACAACTGAATCTGCCCAATGTATAACAGACAATCTCAAAACTCATTAAAGTGGACAATGAAAATACCTCTTCTGTAATTACTTCCTCCTCCTCTTCCTCTTGTTCACCTTCTTCATCACCCTCCTTCTTTGGCACAATGACTTCTTTATTTTCCAACTGGTCAAGGGATGCTTTTGCCTTGTTGTAATTAACTACAACTCTCTTACTCCGCCACTGAGACTTCTGCCTAGATCCAAACTCAACAATCATCTCCTCCACCTTCCGCTTCTTTCTCTCAGCCTCCATCTCCTCTCTTTTCTTCTTTTCCTTGTGTGGATCATCTCGCCCAATTCCTGCTCTCGATCTCCGAATCTCAAGTCCAACTGGCTCAGCCTGGCCCGAACCCTCCTTTCCCAGGGCCGATCCAGGGGTATAGCCCATCTGCTTCAGTAGCTTGAACCCAATGTTAGACTGTGGAATAGGCGCAGTCATACTTGCTATGGTTTGCTCATCCTCTTGTATTTGCTTTTGTACTCTGTTTAGCTTGCGCTGTTCTTGCCAATTTAGGGTCTTAGATTTTTTCTTTGCAGGATTAAGGGACAAGCCTAAGTTATTTGAGACCTGCAAAGTACAACAATGTCATATTTAACATGCCTCACAGACAACATTCCAAGAAGAAGAAAAAAAAATCAGAAAATTTGTTTGCAGTTCATTTAACCTTGTGATATGTAACCACTCTCTGATGCAAATTATCTAATCTCTCTACCAATTGATCTAATTTGCAAGAGATATCTTTTGGCTTTAATATATTTTCTATTATGGCTTCAACTAAGTAAGAAATCAACTGAAACTAATATGCCATAACTACTTCAATTGATATTGTGTTCTTCATATGAGCTTAAATAGGCCTAGATTTTCCATGGCTGTGACAGAATATCAACTTTCTCTTATTTTCCACCATGTTGTCACCAAGACAAAAAAAAAATTTGAGAAATGGGTTTACGATTCAGCTCTTTCCTGATCCTTTACCGTTCTCTTTCAGGGTTTCAAGTCCTAAAAGAGGAAATCGAGGGTTAGGGTTTTGTTGTCAGAGTTCCATGAGGAAACAATCAACCTGGTTCTGTTTGGATGCCGAGAAACAGCACAAAATAAAAAAATTCTAACCGAACTTGAATTTCAGAGTTATTAGAAAGCCACAGAAGTAGAAAAGCATTGCAAGTGTTCCACCTAGGAATCGAAATTGCTTCTTATACTTGATAAGAACAAAAACTGACCTTCTTCGAAGAAGGTTTCGGAGGAGCAGAAGCTTCTGGAGGAATAAACAGCGACAGGTCTGCCATGTAATCATCTTCTTCTTCTTCGACATTGCTGCTCCGGCTGCTGTTACCAGTTGATTCGGCCATTAATTTTTGGCTCAGAGCTTGAGCGATCTACAACAATAGTTTAGAGAACAAGACAATAATTACATGGGCCCGAATTAGGCTCCAAGTTGGGCCCGTAGACTCTTTGGTGAAGCCCATTTTGCTCTTGTAGCTTGTAACTACTTAACGGTAATGAGAACTCCCTCCAAAAATCTTCTTCTCCAACATTATAACCAGCGTCTCTCTCTATCTCTCTCTCAAGATTCTCAGAAGAAGACATTCCAAACCCTTTTCTCGGCATTTTCTTGGCGTCCAAACAGGGTACTTGTTGCAACAATTTTGTGTTTTCTGGGGAAAAGAACAGAGATACACGACTGAACTGACTAGTCCGCACTCGAGAAAATGATCAGACGATATCTATGGCTATACATCGCAGGAATTGTATCCTCTGCAATTCTGGTTCCAAGTTCTTGGGCTTCTACAGATCATCTCGATGGTAATTTCCTCATTCTCCTTCACAATCTCCCGCTCTTTGATTTGTTAGATTTTGATGGGTCTTTTGAGTTCAAAACGAAAAGAAGCAAAAGTTTCAATCTTTATGCCTTTTCTTTCCCTAGTTTTCTCGGAAACCATACAGAACCCCAGAAATTCGAACAAAACAAGACCCATTTCTCTATTTTTCTTGGAACAGATTTCATTTCAATTCCTGTTTCTGATTCAAAACTCTTGTGCAGTGGTAGCTCTTGAAGATCTGTTCAAGGCCCTAAACTACCCTTCACAGCTCAAGGGGTGGGGCTTGGGTGGTGGTGATCCTTGTGGAGAATCATGGACAGGAGTGTCATGTTCTGGATCATCTGTGTCATGCCTGTAAGTTACAACTCTCATGAACCTCAATCTCTGTACCTTGTTTTGTCTTCTATTTTCCCAATGCTAAGGTTCTTAAACTGGCCTGCTTTGTCATCAATGCAGTTCACTCCATGGGCTAGGCCTCAGTGGGACTCTTGGGAGTCAGCTCCACAATATGCATAACTTGAAAGAATTGTAAGTTAAATTCTGGAATTAGAAGTTTGATTAGTACATTGTTTATGGAAGTTTTGTTGATTGTGATGCTTGTTTTTGTATTAGGGATATGAGCTCCAATAACATTATTGGAGAGATTCCATACAGATTACCTCCAAATGCTACTTATTTGTAAGATGCTAAACCAATTACTAAGTTTATGAGCTCTCTCTATATTGTTCCTTTCCTTAAACTTGTACTTTTTTTCCTTTTGAACTGCAGAAACTTAGCATGCAACAGTTTGAGGCAAAACATTCCTGATTCTCTACCTTCAATGAGGAACTTTAAACATCTGTATGCTACCTATTCCCCCATCTGCATACTCTATAAGGTTTCGTTTTCTGAATGTCGAGTCATGAACCTATAGTTGCCTTCTTGCAGGAATCTGAGTCACAATTCATTGTCTGGACCCATTGGCAACTTTTTCACAGAACTTCAGAACCTGAGAGAGATGTATGTTTCTGTAATCGCTCTTAGATTGATGTTTTATCCTTTTAGGTAATTCCAGTTGATCTAAGATATGGTGTTGCAGGGATCTATCGTATAACAAGTTCAGCGGGGACCTGCCAAGTTCGTTTGGATCTCTGAAGAACCTGATAGGATTGTGAATTCCTTGCCCACTTTTTTTGCAAACTTTTGTATGTTGTTGGCTTTCTTAGGTTGATGTTGGGTTTGCTTACTTCCAGGTTCTTGCAGAACAATGAGTTCACAGGATCTGTTACCTTTCTGTCTGAACTTCCATTAAGTCACCTGTATGTATAACACTTGACAACCCATTTCACCAAACCAGTTTGATTATTGTTAGCTCACACATTTACATTTCCAGGAACATCCAAGACAACCATTTCAGCGGCGTGGTTCCATATCATTTCCGAACCATACCTCACTTATGGTAGGCAACAGAAAATTACAGTCATTTACTATACAGAACCAACATAGTGAGTTAATTTTGTTTACTACGTCAGGATCGACGGAAATAGGTTCGAGTGGACAGTAGACTATCCAGCTTGGAAGTCTCCTTCGGGAAACTTACCTGATGGGGAAAACATCACGCGCCTGCCAAAGACCGAGTCAAGCGCCATTGAAACCTATCCTCGTCGAGAAGTGAATGGGCACAAGAAGAAGACCATGAGACCTGGAGAAGTAGCTTTCATGATCTGTGGTGGAGCTCTGCTTGTTACCTGCACAGCTTTGTTCTTTGTGATTCGCAGTAACCGATCCCACGCTGAGAAGCTCAGGAGCTTGGAGGGTGGCAATGGCACACTGGATACTCTTCCAGCTACCAAAGCCAAAGGTGAAATTCATAGCATTTCTTAAGGTTGTCTGAACCTCTTCCTCTATACTATTGACTCTGTTTTGTTCTTGGTGATAGAGCAAGCTTCTAGTGCACCAGAAGAAGAAAGCCCACAAACCTTCCCTGTAACTTCTCCAACCGTTCTTGCTCCAAGGCATGGCAGAGTTAAGAAAGCTTCTAGGAAGAGGCGATTTCCTAGGAAATGCATAGTACCATCAGTTGCAAAGGTATACACTTTGTCTGAACTTCAATCAGCAACGAACAGCTTCAGCGAGCAGAGCCTAATTGGAGAAGGGTCTCTTGGTTCTGTCTACAAAGCCGAATTTCTAGATGGAAAGGTAAGGCATAGACTCGTAACAAATCGATGCACACTCAGGCTTGGTATCGTTTGTCTCTGACATTCCTTTTCTTTGGCAGGTTTTGGTTGTCAAGAACATCAGCATGTCAACGCTGTCTTTCCATGAAGAAGAGCAGTTCTTGAATGCCATATCCACTGTGTCAAGGCTGAAGCACCCCAACGTTGTGAAGCTTCTTGGCTATTGCATAGAGCAAGGACAGCACATTCTAGTGTATGAGTATATCCCAAGTGTGTCTCTCCATGATGCTCTGCACGATGATGCTTATAGGCCCTTGTCCTGGTCTCTTCGCCTCTGGACCGCCCTTGGCGTTGCTCGCGGATTGGAGTAAGTCTTTTTTTCCCCCCCACCCACTCTCTCTCTCTCTATCTCTCTCTCTCTCTCTCTCTCTCTCTCTCTCTCTGTGCTGACTTCTGGGTCTGCAAATGAATGCTTCCAGTTATATGCACTCCACATTCTCGGTGCCTATTGCGCATAGGAACGTAAAAGCTGCCAATATATTGCTTGATGAAGAGCTTACACCTCATCTGAGTGACTCCGGGATAGCTGTCTTGAGGCCGCTTACAACCAACAATGTCAAAGTGAAGGTGAAGCAAATCTCTATGATTCTTTGCCTCAACTCAGTTTGTGTCCTTGTCACTGATCATGGTTTGCTTAACAGGCTGCTGAGATTGCTATTGGCGACACTGGCTACATTGCACCGGAGCATGGCCGGCCTGGAAACGACAGCACAAAAGCTGATGTCTACGCCTTTGGCGTGCTGCTTCTGGAACTGTTAACCGGAAGAAAACCTTATGACAGTTCGAGGCCGAGGGAAGAGCAATCTCTGGTGAGGTGGGTTTCGTCTCGGCTTCATGACAGCGAGTCATTGGTGGATCCGAGCATTGGAAGATCAGCGCCTTCTTCGTTGGCTGTCTCGCGATTTGCAGATATTGCCTCTCTCTGCATACAACCGGAGAAGGACTTCAGGCCACCCATGTCTGAGGTTGTGGATTGTCTCACGAGCCTCCTGCAAAGGCCCCGCACCGGCCTGGCAAGAAGCTTTGCTTCGGATTCGTTGGATAGGTCTTTTTGTTCAGCCCAGACCAGCTTCATGTGCTCTCCAACTATAAGCCACTGACTCAATGGCCAATATGATCATCCAGTTTGTTTCTGTTCATATCTTCAAGCCCCTAAATGTTTCCATTTCAGATCCTGTAAGACAGATAAGGAGCACAACTGAAACACATTTTAACTTTCAGTGAGGATTATTAGGAACATGAGCCAAAACCGTGTTCAAATGTAATGACTTAACAATGAGTGAGATACATTGCGCTATCCGTGTTTTTCTTCTAAAATGTGGTCTAAGAGTTACATTCTTATCATAACCAAGTATCTCCTGAGGTTTTTATGCACTAACACCGCTATTGAGTAAGGCATTGATCTCTCCAATTATGTGAACTGGTCTTCCATCAAACATGGATGAAAGGGTACTCTCGCACAAGTTCTTCAGCTCCCTTGTTTTTGCAAGAGCCGCTTCCTGCAATGGACAGGGCGAGTAGTCAGAATCTTATATAGGAATAGGAAGTTCAGGGTGAACTCATTTCTCGGCTTGCTGATAAGGGTCAAGTGGTTAGAGCTAGAAGTGATTTTATATCACATTTAAGAGCATGTTAAAAAGAAAACTTGGCTTAATATGACTGTATAAACAATTCTTATCTGGAAGCTCAGAGATTATATGTTAAATCAACAGGGAAAAAATAACTTACTTGCTTAGGCCATGATGAAGATAAAGCATTATGGAGTTCCATTCTTTTGGAAGCCAAGTCCTTCAGGCCTTCTTTTAACTTGACTTCGTGATGCTTTTTCTCCTCTAATGAGCTTACTAGTCTGTCAAGAAATCTGAAAGAGAGATCATCCGCAAATCATCAGAAATAAAAATAATCACTTGATAGAAAGCAAATATAGCAGTAACAAGAAGTATACAGCACAACATAATCAAGCACGGATTAGTTAAATAATAGTCCATGCAGGTCAATCCTTTGTACAATATAAATATCTTACAACTACATTTGTAAATAGCTTGTCTGCAAATGCAAGTGTGAAAAAAATCCATGTTTAAGAAGACAATAGGCAAGCAATACTCATTTTCCACACACAAAAAAGAAATTGAAAGTACTTCACTTATTACTTCCACTCACCACAGGCAGATCAAATGCAATACACGGTCTATCGAAGAGTTTCTTTTAGAAAACCATCATCAAGGATCTTATAAAGAACATAAAATGGTGATGGTTAAGGGATAAGACTAGTGTAGTTATCGATTAGTACCTTTTAAAGTTCAGAATCATGATCAGATCCCGTGTTTTCCTATTTGTCAGAAAGGAGATAGGCAAGGAAACATCAGTTAGCATTGTTTCAATGGCCTCAGGGGTGTACTGCTGCAGCACAAATGGAGCAACTGCTTGGATTTGGTGTTGCAAGGACAAGTTTTCTTCACTCCTTAATTCTGCCAATCGTTGATATAAAAATGCTTTGATCTGATGACATAATTTCAATACACAAATGTCAACTACTGATCTAGAAATGTTTTAATCTGATGACAAGACATAAAATGAAACTAACAAGTAGCTAAGAGCTGTAGCAAAATATCCTATAACTCTTACATATCAAATGCATTGGACATGAAAAAAAATTACCATACAGAAAGAAATATCATAATCCAATACAAAAGAGTAGCATGTACCTCATACAAATCATCCAGAATCTTATTTCTGTATTCTGTCTCCAAGAGCTTGCTCTTCTCTCCCTTGACGTCTGAATCTTGAGTTGAGGCATTGAGAGCATAGGTTTCATCGCCCATGCTTACATTCACCGAATTGGTGTCATCACTGACATCTACTTGAGGTGTTTCAACACCAATATCCCAACATATCTCTGACACAGAATTTTCTGGTAGCAAGCTATCCTCTTTCCCTGATGGGGCTAGATTAGACTCCACAGCTTCAACTGATGAAGAATTCTCCAAGATTTCACTGGCATTAACAATTTCGTAAGGTCCCAATCCATTACCAGTATCCTCTGTTTGTTCCACTGTACCAATATCCCAATCAATCTGAGAACTGTCTACGGTAATATCCCAGTCGATATAATCTGCAGAAATATCCATGTTTGCATTTGTAAGGTTTGATTCGTTGGAGTTTGTTTGAACATTCGCAGAACCAAGGGTCTCGGTGCCTATAGAAACATTCAGAGATGGAGGATTTTCACGAATGTCTTTCAAGTTCGGTAAGACAGTATGTGATGATTTCTGCAATTACATTTAAAAGTTACAATAGTTTATAAAATGAATCACAAGTATTGAGTCTCTATCAGCATGATTGAATGTTAGGAATGCATCAACCAACTAGTCCAGCAAAAATCACAAGAGGAAGAAAACGAAGAAGAAAATAGCAGCCTCACATCTTTCTCTGTGTGAACATCTCTCATGAAATTGGAATAATACTCCATAGCCTGAGTCATAGAATCACTATTTATAACTTCTAGAATCCTGCTAAATGTGTCTGGAAGTGATTTAGCAGTTTCTAAAAGTTCCAGCCTTACATTTTTTCCCTGCCAAGTTAAACAAGTGTCATGCTTATGCATGTGGTATGAAAAAAGAAAAGATCACATACCATACCAAGCCAACAATTATATGCTTAATCTTATAACCTGCAAACCAAGCTCCTGACAGGCCTCTGCATATTTAGCAGCTGAAAGAGCTGCACTTCTTTTTATATCAGCTTCTTTGCGCTCTAGTTCTGCTAATTGTTGTTGAATCTTTTGCACCTGTTTTTTCTGATATGGGCTACATATGAACAAAAAAACAAATTTATCAATATTTTGAAACTCATATGCATAAAATGCAAATCCTTTTTAAGTATTCTTCCTCAGTAGCAAAGTGGGTAAATGTAGAGTTCACACTTACATTTCATAGTTTACATTTTGGGTCATTAGCTGAGCAGCCTCACCAAGGTAAATATGATCTTTCTCGAAAGAACGAACAATTGTTTCCCAAGTTCCCTGCCATGAGAAATTAACATACCATTAATTAACTGAAAATTTTGTTGGCCATAGAGAGAGGTAAGCTTTTTCTTACAGCTGCTCCTGATAGCCAGCCAAATATGTTCCTGCTTTCTGGAGTTGACTTCAGAAGTATATCATATACTTGTTTGGCCTCCAAGTAACCAATCCCTGGACGTGGTAGAACATTCATCATGCAAAAATAAAATTTGCTTATGATAACTGGTAACAAAAATTAATAAATACAGCGGTTCACAGTATGTGAATAGGATTTCCTATACAAATCTCATTTTGTGTGGCCAAATTTGATTACAGCCATTGGAACACTTCAATTATCATGTTACGGCTTATATTTCCCATTCAAACTAACTTGAGATTGAATCAATAAATTTTCATGGGAGAGCTATCTGCTTGGACTGCAGAATAGATATCAGTTGGCCTATTAATACTTGACGATATACTTCATCTTGAAAAGATACCACTATTAGTGGGCCTATTAATACTTACCGATATACTTCACCTTGACAAGACACCACTATTAATTTGTACTGTCTTAAGTTTTAAATTAGTTAATCTTATCTATTATTGACACATTCTCTTATAAAATCAGTGAATCCCTTCTTACGGACACTCACTCCAGTCTCCAGTTTCACTTCACTATGAACTCTAGAAACCAGGTTAACAGAACATAAAAAAAAACTTTCTTCCCCGTTAAACACAAAAACTAATGAACTTGACCAATTCCTCCTCATCAATCCACACTAATGTAATTATACTTCATTCAAAGTGATACAATACAACTCTGTATAGTAGAGCAAAGCAATGCGCCAAATATGGATTTAAACTAAACTGGACTGCCTTCTTCGTTTTCATAAATCTGAAACAGTACCCAACTTAATACTCAAATACTCCATAACCTTTTCATTTTCACCATAGTCACATGGAATTCAAAATTCCAATCAATTTTACAACTGATACTGACCTTCGGGGTCTAGGGTTTGGAAATAAGGATCAATATCCTTGGGCAGCGATGCAAATTCCTTTGATATCCGAGCTCTTATCGCAGCAATCCGCTTTCGCCAATCCGACGGGATTCTCTTCCGATCAACCAGCCATTCTTCAATTGCCAGTAATTAAAAAGTACAGATTGATCAAAACCTCATAAATCAACAGAAAACTAAACCCCCACTGAAAACAATTACCAAATTTACAACAATTAGCATCATATCGAGTTGATCGGAGAAAATTCACAAGGGAAAAATACATATCATAAGCTATTCCGGTGAGAAAAAGCTCCAATACACCATTCATGAAGAATCAGAAACTAGTTCAAGCTAAATCAACTAATTGAAGTGTGCATCGTTTTTGACGATGAGTATATTACCTCCGAGACGAGAAAAAGTGATGTCGATGGGAAGGTTGCGAATGTCCTCTTGACTCTGCATTTTCCGGGAAAATGTTTCTCGGAAAGTTGAGATTCTTCTTCAACAGAGGCTTGTCTGCTGATGCGTGCAGTGTAGAACCGAGCTTGACTGAGATCGGTTTTAAGAAGAGTGACGGTACTGTACTGCTCTCTAACGTACGCCTTCACCCGTACGTTATTTCGGTTCTGGATCCGGATCCTGACCCGGTTCGGCTCATTTGCTAGTCTCTGTCTCTACCGTCCGATCGTTGATGTGATCAAAGCAAATTTCATAATTCCTATTTTACCCCTCCACTCAATAGTCCTGAAAAAAATAAAAATAAAAATGAAAAACTATATTGACATTGGCAGAGCTGTTCGTTCCTCGGAAGTGACTTTTCTTCCTCGACCGGATCTCGCTGAAAGGTACCATTTTTTTAGCTTCACGTTATCTTCTGCTGTGCTTATGATTTTTCTGTTCTCGGATTTGAGCTTCCCATTTTTGGATTTTGAATTATTTTCAGTTGATGTATCTAGGGTTCATTTGGTATTAACGATTTGGTTCAGCTGTTGCTTCTCTTTTTCAATTTCTTCCTTCCATTTCACCTTGAACATCGCCGTAACATTACAGTGAATTTGGGCGGAGGTTTTTAATTCAATGGGTTGATCAATTTCGCTACTCATTTTGTTTAAACATTTTCATTTCATTTGCTTATTGATGATGGATTTCAACATTGAAATTGGCTCCTAAATGTTGTGTGCCAAATGTTTACGTGCTCATATATTTATTTTGATTGGTATCAAACTAGAAGAAAGCCATGGAGCCTTCAGAGCTGAGGTATTTGGAGGAAGTGGATTCTCCAGTGATGAAGACGATAAAGGGTGCTACTTCAGGTTTTGTAGCTGGAACAATTTGGGGAACCGTTGTGGCCACTTGGCTAGATGTGCCTAGAGTTGAGAGAAATGTTGCTCTTCCGGGCCTGATAAGGACCCTGAAGATGATGGGTAAACATGGGATGACATTTGCAGCAATTGGGGGAGTTTACATAGGTGTTGAGCAGTTGGTGCAGAGTGTTAGGACAAAAAGAGACTTTGTCAATGGAGCTGTTGGTGGCTTTGTTGCTGGGGCTACTGTTCTAGGTTTCAAAGGTCAGACTTTCTTGTCATTCATATCTTTTTTATGATACTTGGACTGATAATGTATTACGATTTGTGACTGGTGAAATAGAAATTGGTGAGGAAATGAACTTTTCCAGGGTTTGATAAAACTGAACTGTTATTGCATAAAATCGGGTATTGTTGAATATATTAGTTTGTGAAGAAAAATACATTCTTAGAATCATCGTTTCTCCATTGATGGCCTTCTTTTGAATGTTTCTTAAGTATTTGCTTCTAGTTGACCTTCATGACTTGCATTTAGATTTTAGATGTCATTTAAAATTTGTGATCGCTCTCACTAGCTCAAGTGCTCACTTTCTATATAACAATAGTTGTATAGCAATGATTAATTCTAGATGTCTGTGTACAGGAAGGAGCATTTCTACAGCACTTTCTGCTGGGTCAGCGCTGGCGGTCACATCTATGCTTATTGATGCTGGAGGTCAGACAACAAGAATAGACAACGGCAAGGAGTACTACCCCTACACTACCAAGAAGAGAAATGCTGCTGACTGATTGCGTGTCTCATCCCTAAGAGCCACCTCTGAGTGAGCTGCTTGGATAATTATTCATTTCCCGAAACGTCTGTATGTTTCAAGTGGTTAAGCATACTTGGAATTTTCGTTGCTTTTTCTTTTCCTTAGCCTTTTAGAGCCCCTGTGGTTGGTTGGTTGGTTTGAATAAATATAGACATTTTGTCATGCCTTTTGTGAAGCGGTCTCATGCACGTTTTGGATGTCTCTAAGTTACATTATGTGTTTAAAGACGAGCCAGCATTGTATTGAAAACATTTAGGCTCATTGGCCCTGATGTTCTTTTACCAAGCTATGATGCTACTCAATTATATGTAATAAACTGTTTAAGCCGAAAAGTTTAACACTGAACCTTTTGGGATCGGTAAATATGCAGAGAATATGCTGGTTCAATGACAGTAACATGCAAAATGAACCTTCTTATTTTTCAACTGTAACGAATTGGCAAAGGCACACTCTTGAAACAGATGATCACCGAAACATCAATGCTATCAAGTGAAGATCAAGATTTGTATGACTGCTTTCATGACTCAAACCAATAACCACCACGATGCATAGCCAATTGGACAATAAGCTTTCATAAAAATTGGATAAGTTTTGTTAGTAATCATAAGCATATTTAATTTCTTATCTAGATCAAGTCATGGATACTGATAGTTCTTTCTTGCCCAAAGAGCAAACATAGGCAGTGAACTGTACTGTAAAAAAAAAAGAATCTGCGAATCTCAGCTGGAAAACGAGGGTTAATTACAAAAAAAAACACTACACAAACGTTTGGAAATGTATTTTCGACCCACAAACTTTTCAAAACGTATCACCGTTTGTTTTTCTGTTAGGTTTTCTATTAGATTACTGATTATTTTTTCAAAATAACGAAAATGCCCTCAAACATTTAATTATTGATTTAAATTATAATTTTTTTTGAAAATATATATTAAGCAATATACATATATTTGAGAAATAAAAATAAAGGTTATGAAAATGATTTAATTTTATAAAAACATTTATTTGAAATATTTGAATAAACTAATAAATTATTATTATTTTATT
>JAYMSW010001975.1:0-14806 GCA_036897725.1 Erodium texanum | reverse complement strand
AAATGCATGCAAGAGATGATTCAGATATAATATCATGCAAAACACACAATCTCAACAAGCATATAATCAAGATATGCAGAGATATGTTGCCCCATTTGATGTTTTCTGAGGTCATGTCTTCTACAGAGCTATAAAAGTGGAAAGCTCCTCTCCGATGGCTTGGCAAGTAGAGATTGGAAAGACGAACTGGAGACGTCGTCTATAGATTTTTCTGACATTAGCTCCCAAATCTTTTCCCGCAAAACAAGCCACTCATAAGGACTATCCAAAACAATATACACTAAAAACAGAAAAAGAGTTATAAAAAAATCTCGGTTTGCCTCCCGATCAGCGCTTTGTTTAACGTCCTCTAGCTAAACGGGAATGCAACTACTTTGATCAGCCAATCTTTTCAGTGCTGTAGCTCAGAGTGGATGAACTGCTCCATTTGATGACGACATTTTTAAGAACCCATGTTGGTGTCTTAACATTCTTCTTTTTCTTTTTCTTCTTTAGCTTACCATCAGGTGTAGGTTCCACTACTTTTGTCACCTCCTTAGGTGCAATGCGAAGCATGGGGTTTCTGGCTTTGTCCCTCATATTGAAAAAGACAGAGGTCTTGCCCATGCTAACTATCACACTCTTTGCATTCCTATCCAACTCGGCATTAGCGGTGTGCATAAATAGATTTCCAAAAATTACTGGAGTATGTGTGTAATCCAGTATTACGAAGTTTGCAGGAAATATTAATCCACCAATCTGCACCAAAATGTCTTTGGTGATTCCGTCCGAGTACAAATAAGTATGGTCAGGGAAGCAAAACACTCCACTCTGTAGTTTGACTTCGTCAAGTCCTGCTGCTCGGGCGAGAGAGAGAGGCAGTAAGTTGATGTCACATCCTAAGTCGCAATAGGAAGTGACCTTTGCTTGTTCTCTTCCCATTTTCATAGGAATTGAAAATCGCCAAAAATCTTTCTTTTGTTCGAGTGTGTCATCAAATATCAATTGTTTGCTCTAGAAACTCATCTCTATGAAGCTCAAGGCTTCATTTCTCCTTTTTCGAGTATAGGCCTCCTCCAAAGACCTACGGCAGGTGGGGTATTCTTTAATGAGTTCCACCAAGAGAGCGTTTCCTTTCATCTTCCTAAGGTTTGCCAGAACTGTGCGGTCTGCTCATCTTCTTGTGGTGGAACTTTTGTTTTCGGGGTTTTGCACCACGCTTTTATGAATTGCTGGTTTATCAACCAGTTCCCCTTTTTCTCCCGAACACTGCTCCCTTTTTTCGTGGATAATGAGCTTCTAGAGGATTTGCAAAGTTCGTTTCAAATCTCAACTATCCTTATTAACCTTTCATCGTAGTTGTTTATAGGTCACTCATGGTAGCTATTCTCTTCTGTTACCTACACATACACAAGCCAATAGGAATACAACTCACCAAGATGATTAGAACTAAAAGAACTACAGAGAATACACTGTTGGCTCAAAGAAAATGAAAAAGACTCATGTGACAACCCCGACACTAACAACTGAATAGGATACCTACACAAAAACCATCCTAAGAAACCGTCTCCCCGGCAACGGTGCCATCTTGTTTGGCAACCAGCCGCGGCTCACCCCAAGGACTTAAATTCCGATGATCCATTTGAATTGGATAAGCGTCCACGCAAGGGTTCATATGCCATGATCGTAAGCACACAGAACTGTACATGGTCGAACAAGCAGTATAGTTTTAACGGTAAGAACTGGTCGATCCCACATAGAGATGGACTTAGGAGGTCTTTGAAGAGGCACCCTAAACTAGGATTGTCACCGTCTAATCTAGTTTATATACGTGCATTAGCGGAAGGGTTGTATAGATCGATATGTATGGAAATGGGTGAAGGGAGAGGTAATGTTGGCGTTGCATTATTAAATGTTGGAAGGGGCCCGATGGACACGGAAAAAGGGCACTGCTTATGCCACCGGAAGAGCTCCTGTTTTGGGGTACTTGATAGTAGTATTCTACAGGCGAGAGGTACGAGTAGATGAGAGGTCGCCACACTTAGCAAGGGGTAAAAACAGGGTGAGACTGATGTCGACCACATATGTACAGAAGAGGTGAATTAATAATATTATCTGATTGACAAATGTTTGGTTTACAACTGTTAGCCATTTCGCATTCCCTCTACGGGTGATTCGCCAGACGCAAACTTGAGACGACAATATGTTATAATTAAGAACACACTAAATTTGATACACTATGATGAATATAACATTAGCTATGACATATTACCTCCACATTACGCCAGTATGGAGATTGATAGAAAAAGCAACAATACAACAAAACCAACACAAGTAAAAAATGGCGATTTGATCAAACAATTAGAGGATGCAGCAAGAACTCCATAACTCTTTTTAAACATATTATGTGTGCACTGATTGTTGACTCACGATGTCAAAGCTGAAACAATTTCCCGATGAGCTCGTCCCCAACATCTTGGAGTATGTTTATTTTTTGGTAGAACCAACGTGGTGCGATCAATCGTATGGTGAATTATAGTAGTGTTGATTAGCGTATCATGATTTGTACGACGTATGAGGCAACCATAGATCGATACTATGAATGAGAACAGACATATCCAAGTTTAACAAAACATGCAATGCTTTTAGAAAGGGGAAGGAGATGCAAAATGAACACGGAGCCATTTATCATATAATCGTTGCAATAGCACATAAAAAAGAATAAAAAAATAAATACACAAAACACTTTAATCAACAACTGTCTCGATAGCTCAACCGCGACATTCTAATTCCAACACCATCAACAACCAAAGATCGAGGGCGAATGGTTCTGTCTTGATATCAAACACGGTTCCAACAACTCTAGCATTGCATTTAAGCCCTGGTGATCATCAACCATGACGATGATAACGCCAACCAATTTCGGGTGATCAAAGTCCATGAATTCAATGATCTTTCTAGAAATCCACGGGCTTAAAGAATCGAGGACCCCATGCTGTCGGTATGAGACAATACATAAGTGAGCGGTACATAGAAACTAAAACATTAAAAGCGAATACCAAAGAAACACGTACCTTGGCTACCAATCGCCAATTGACCTGGTAAGCCAATAGATCAGATTTCTCAAGCGAACGACCGTCGAAGAAGAAACCATGACGACAAGGACTGGAGCGAGCGGGGCAGCAGGAGTTGACACGGGATTGAGTCGAGGGCTCCTCCTCACGAATGCTGGCATATTCTTTGGTTCTCAGGATCGTGTAGCCATGAGATCAGGTTCGAGATTGCGCGACTGGTTTGGTGCGTAATGGGAGCCATGGCCAGTATATATACACAAACGCCGAGTGCTGTTACTGCATGATGAGTAGGGAAGCATCATCGACGCGGTGAACGATAAGTGACATATGAGATTATAATAACCGAAAGGAGGAAGCGAGAAGGTCGGGATCCACGGAGTCAATCTCTTCATTCCGAATATTTTCAACACAATAGGCCCGGATAGACGTGCGCAATCCCCCTCGTTTAAGAGATTTTCTCCAAAAGTCAATAGTTCGGATGGGATGATTTTCAACGCAAATGAAGCAATATGATGCGGCATGTCAACCTGACTGGGACTTCCTTTTATATATGGGTTTATTATCTCTTAAAAAATCATAATTATTTGAAGAAGGTTAGGTATATGGGCGGGCACCATTCGGTTATAATCGAACTCGAATGGAAAAAACTGATTTGATCACTTTGACTATTCGATTAATTTGACTACGTTAATTGATTAATTTAAGAATTTAGGTTTGATTTCGGTTATAGTCATTAGATAATCAAATTAACCGAAATATTATTATATTAATTTTAAATTATTTTATATGTTTGAATTTAAATAAAAAAAATGTTATCGAAATATCTTATCACATTAATTTTAGAATGTGAAATGAGTAAACTCCTTTTGGGTAGCTAGAATATGTTAGGAACTAGCTATAATAAGCCTTTAACTAAGTTTATTCCCTACATGTAATGGAACAAATCAATAGTATTTCATTGTTTGTGTAATGTGTTTTTATAAAAGAAGTATATTACGTAATGTGTCGAATATAAATTTTATATTATGTTCAGTAATGTAACTAGAATCGATTAGTAACTAAATCGAAGTGAAATAATTTTAGTTGTTTGGATTAGGCTGAAAAAATTGATTAGATCAATATATTTTGATAATAGAAATTTTAATTAGATTACAAGAATGGATAGAATAATCTATTGCCATATGTGTAGCATGTGTCCTAAATGCAAGATTAATAATTTGTATCTTAATATCCACGTGACTAAGACACGAGAATAGAAAAAAAGTAGGTTGCTTGGTATTTATTTGTGAAATAACGTTTGATTTGTCTCTCTCCTCTCCGATCATCGTCTCAAGCCACCAATAGCGCAATTGGAACAAAGCTTTCAACTTTGCCTCTCCCTCCGACATTCCCGCAATTGTCTATTCTGATGTGAATCCTTGTGGAAATCAGAATTGATCAGATCTGTGACCAATGTCCGGGCCTCCGACCCTGGGCGGTCCCTCCCGCAGCGGCCGCGTCATCGGTTATTCCCTGGACAAGATCATCAAGAACGCCGCCTGGCGCAAGCACGCCCGCCTCGTCCCCACCTGCAAATCCGCCCTCGACCGCCTCCAGGCCGTCCCCTCCGCCGCCTCCTCCGCCCCTTCCTCCCCTCTCCTCGGCCTTCCCCTCGCCGACGCCGAATTCGTCATCCACCCTCTAATCCTCGCCCTCGACTCCGCCTCCGCCAAGCTCATCGACCCCACCCTCGATTGCCTCTCCAAGCTCTTCTCCTCCGGCCTCCTCCGCGGCGAGATCGATGCCAACTCCTCCCCCATCCTCTTCCGCCTCCTCGACGCCATGTGCAAGGTCTGCAGCACCGCCGAGGAAGCCATCGAGCTCGGCGTCCTCAGGGTCCTCCTCTCCGCCGTCCGATCCCCTTGCGTCATCCTCCGCGGCGATTGCTTGGTGTTCATTGTCAGGACGTGCTACAATGTCTACCTCGGTGGCTTGAGCAGCACCAATCAGATATGTGCCAAGGCCGTGCTCGCTCAGATGATGCTCATTGTCTTCACCAGGGTTGAGAACGACTCTCTTACTGTTCCTTATCGAAATGTTTCGGTTACCCAGTTGCTGGAAATCGCTGATAAGAACTTGAGTGAAGGCAATTCTCTGAATTTCTGCCAGAGCTTCATCAATGAGGTTATGGATGCCAGTGAAGGGGTTGCAGATGAGGACTGCCAACTATTTGCCTCTGCTCCACCAGAAACACCTATTGGTAATGAGTTGTTGGAGTCACCAACCAAGAACAGTGATAAAGGGGAGTCACCAATTCTATCAGGAGGTGGCAGCAAGCTCAGGGAAGATGGGTTTCTTCTATTCAAGAATCTCTGCAAGTTATCTATGAAATACTCATCTCAGGAGAACCCAGATGACCAGATCCTGGTGAGGGGGAAGGTATTGTCATTGGAGCTCCTAAGAGTGATAGTAGAAAATGCCGGTCCTGTTTGGAGGTCAAATGAGAGGCAAGTGACCTGCACTCAGTCACAGTTTCTGACTTCTGTTCTCTGATCATGCGTAAGAACTGTAGTATAATTTGATCAAATTTCATGCCTTTCAATTACCCATCATCCTGTTTCAAGCAATATTACAGATGGTCAGCAATGGTACAACATGATGATAATGATGATCGTATAGAGTTAGGAAACCAAAGCAAAAATGCTACTATATAAATACTATGGTCTAGGCATGGAAGTGGATGGTTAAAAATGACTTTTGATATGTTGTCTGGGGCTTTGTGAGGATTAAAACTTTCATAGTTTTGAGAATGTTGTATTTTTATTTCAATGTCTTCGTTGTTAACTGATATGGGTTTTGTTTCTCTTGCTATGAAAAGTGTTTTTCCAAAGCCTTTGACATTTTGCTTTCTGCATTCAGATATCTCAATGGCATCAAACAATATCTCTGCTTATCATTGCTGAAGAACAGTGCATTGACAGTTATGGCTGTTTTCCAGCTCCTATGTTGTATTTTTGAAAATCTGGTAACAAAATATAGACCAGGGTTGAAAGCAGAGATTGGCATTTTCTTTCCCATGCTCATCCTCCGGGTGCTTGAGAATGTTCTTCAACCTAGTTATATACAGAAAATGACAGTGCTCAACTTACTGGATAAGATCTGTCAGGATTCACAGCTTTCCGTTGATGTCTTTGTGAACTATGATTGTGATGTTGACGCTCCAAATATTTTTGAAAGGTACTATTACTCATACTCATATTTTCATATCATTACTTTTTCTCTATCTCCATAGTAGCATAGCTCAAAGTACTTGTTTATTGGCTTGTAAGAGTAATATAACAAACTTATATATGTTAATTGCCAGTACGAAGGGAAGTAGTTTTCTATTCACATGTATGGTCAGGAACTGTGTGAACCCTACAACTCAAACCTATTTTCATTTTGGTTCAATCCTCTCATGGTTTGGATAAGAAGATGAAATGCTAGTTGAATATAATCTTGATGGAATTGTTATAATCAAATTAAACCGCATGAACCATAATTCTTTAGGGTCCGACAACAGTTCCTTTGTTCTTGACCTTGCTATCCGAATATAATCTGGACGAGTTATGGGTCTTTCATTACTCCCTTAAAGCAATCATTCTAAATATTAGTACTAAATCTGATATTGATTGCAAGTTATCTCTAACCCTCTTGAACGAAAACTTGCAAAATGATATTGTGAGTTGTGAACTAATGAAAAATCTTATAAGTTCCAAACAAGGTATAAAAGCCCTTAGTGTTCATTGCAAGATCCTAACTTTGACATGGTGCTGAAGTTGAGATACTTAATTGATGGAAACATTGCTAAAAGCTTAGATATGATAACAATTTGATAGATGCCTTGGTATTTCCGGAATAGGCTGTGGGTCATTGTTATCTATGACTTTTTGGTATGGATGATATAAATTCCAGAATAAGACCTTAACATGCTAGTTCTGAAGCTCATTTGATTCTAAGTTGATTTGGCTTTTTTCTTTTTCATTTGCTGTTAAGACGAGCTATTGAATTTCCAATGAATATATGGGCATGCTCTGTTTCCTCATCATTTCTCATATCACTTAAAAAGTGAATCAAAAAAATTTAGTTGATCATCAAGTCTCCTTCGCATATAAAAACCACAGAAGTTCTTACTGATGAACTCTCTCTCATAAGCAATGCATTGATTATTTGATATCTTTTGCCGCCTCTTATTTTTGCACTGTATTAAAACCGTTTTAATTCCATCAGATATTTGCAGGACTGTCAATGGCCTTCTAAAAACCGCTCTTGGACCGCCCTCAGGCTCAACAACAACTTTGTCTACAGCTCAGGATATTACTTTTCGGCATGAATCAGTGAAGTGCTTAGTTTCGATAATTAAATCAATGGGTGCATGGATGGACCATCAACTAAAGATAGGAGATTCCTATATGCCAAAGAGGTCTGTGAGTGACGTTTCAACAGAGCATTCCCCAAGTGGAGAAGAAGGACTTGTCTCTGAGTCTGAGCTGCATTCCGAAATGAACTCTGAACTATCAGATGCTGTTACCCTTGAGCAACGCCGTGCTTATAAACTTGAACTCCAGGTATGTGTCTGCTGTACTTACAGAGAGAAGATGAAGTTCCTTGATTTGTTTTGTTGACAAAGTTTTAAGGGGGGGATTGCTTAAAACTACCCTTTTGAATTGCCCACATTTTGGAAACTACTTGTGACAGAATTTGAAAACTTTAAACTGCCCTTTTCTTTGCACACTATACACAAGTTAGATTTCTGTTAGTTTTTTTATAAAAAAAATGGTTATTTTACCCCTGGACCTTTTGGAAAATAATTTAAAATAATTTTCATAAATGTTATTATTTTATAACTTTTTATTTTCTAGGGGTAGATGTGCCATTTATATACTTTTTCTGTAGAAAATTCTGTCAATTTTAACAAAATATTCTGTCATTTCCATTCATTTTAATGAAATTTCAAAGGATGGATGCATGTGCAATTAAAAGGGTAGTTTAAAGTTCATATTTTGTCAGAATGTAGTTTTCCGGACGTGGGCAATTCAAAAGGTAGTTTTAAGCAATTCGCCCAAATTTTAAGTTCTAGAAATGTCCATCTTTTAGTTAACTGATAACCTAATTATCTTTTAATTGTTTTCCTTGACAGCCCAATATTTCCTTTTAATACTTCTCAAATTTTGTTTCACCTTGCAAGGAATTTAACTATATTCACTTTATAATGAAACTTAACTATGTTGAATGCAGAAAGGCATCTCGCTGTTCAATAGAAAACCTGCTAAAGGTATTGAGTTTCTGATCAACACCAAGAAAGTTGGTGGTTCTCCAGAAGAAGTGGCAGGGTTCCTGGAGAACACTTCTGGTCTTAATGAAACCATGATTGGTGACTATTTAGGTGAAAGGGAGGAGTTCTCTCTAAAAGTTATGCATGCTTATGTGGACTCATTTAATTTCGAAGGGATTGATTTTGGTGAAGCAATAAGGTTTTTCCTCCGCAGCTTCAGGTTACCTGGAGAGGCACAGAAGATTGATCGCATCATGGAAAAGTTTGCTGAGCGTTACTGTAAATGCAATCCAAGTTCATTTGCAACTGCTGATACTGCTTATGTTCTTGCATACTCTGTCATAATGCTCAACACCGATGCCCATAATAGCATGGTGAAAGATAAGGTCTGCTTAAACTGACTAACTTATGATTTATCTTGAAATAGACATTAATATGGAAAATTTAAGGAAAATGTTTATAGTTTTGTTATGGTAGATGCAGGGTTAAATTGACTCTGTTCTGACATTTATTTTGCATTGATTGGATACCCAGATGACTAAAGCTGATTTCATAAAAAACAACAGAGGGATAGACAATGGGAAGGATTTGCCCGAAGAATATCTTGGTGCTATATATGATCAAATTGTGAAAAATGAAATTAAGATTGTTGCCGAGTCTTCTTCTCAACAAAGCAAGCAGGTAAATAGCTTCAACAAATTGTTGGGATTCGATGGTATACTGAATCTTGTCAGCTGGAGACAAACTGAAGAAAAACCACTTGGTGCAAATGGAGTTCTTATAAGGCACATCCAAGAACAATTTAAAGCTAAGTCTGGAAAATCAGAGTAAGTACATTAAGGAGCAGACTTCATATAAAATTTATTTGCGCTCATGTGGATTGCACCCATTAAAGTTGACTGTACAATTGGTTTTGAAAAGATCATTATTTTGCTTGTTTATTTGTTCAAGAACAAAAAATTCAGTTGCATCCTGAATTCAATTGTAATTTTTGTGATACAGGTCTGTGTATCATGCAGTCACAGATCCTTCAATATTGAGGTTCATGGTTGAGGTCAGCTGGGGTCCGATGCTTGCTGCATTCAGTGTGACTCTTGACCAGAGTGATGATGAGATTGCCACTGCTCAATGTTTACTGGGTTTTCGGTATGCTGTGCATGTTACTGCAATGATGGGCATGCAGACTCAAAGAGATGCTTTTGTCACCTCCATTGCCAAATTTACTTTTCTCCATTGTGCTGCAGATATGAAACAAAAAAATGTTGATGCTGTGAAGGTAACTCTATTTAGTTATGGCGATGCCAGAAATGGAAATATCCTGACACTTAATGCTACAGATGATAAATTATTTATTTTTTTGTTCACTTTTTGGTGTGATATGGACAATCATTCAAATTGCAGATAGCTACTGCGTACTATATGTCTTTTGCACATAACTATCCCCACCTTTAAAACGTTATTTAGAACTACTATCTGATGTTGGGGATAGTTATGTGCAAAAGACATATAGTACGCAATAGTTATATGCAATTAACCCAATTCTTAATGAGTCCCTATCTGATGTTTACATTTTACAGGCAATAATATCAATAGCGATTGAAGATGGTAATTATCTTCAGGATGCATGGGAACACATATTGACATGCCTCTCCCGGATTGAACATCTGCAACTTTTGGGAGAGGGTTCACCAAGTGATGCATCCTTTCTGTCTGTACCTAATAATGTTGAGTTGGAAGAAAAAACACCAAAAGCCAGTGGTGTACCTTCTCTAAAGAGAAAAGGGAGTCTTCAAAATCCAGCTGTGATGGCTGTTGTTCGAGGCTGTTCATACGACAGCACTAGTCTTGGATTCAATAATCCAGGACAATTGTCACCACTTCAGATTAGTAACTTCATTTCAAACTTAAATTTGCTGGAGCAGATTGGAAATTTTGAGTTGAACCAAGTATTTGCACTTAGTCAAAGGTTGAATAGTGAAGCTATTGTAGCTTTTGTGAGAGCTCTTTGCAAAGTATCCATATTGGAGTTGCAATCTAAGACAGATCCTCGAGTTTTCAGCCTTACAAAAATAGTTGAAATCGCGTAAGATTCTTCATTTACTATCACAATTTTGTGTTGTATACAGAATTTGTAATCATTGCATTTCATGTTTTACAGGCATTACAATATGAACAGGATCAGATTAGTTTGGTCTCGCATATGGCATGTTCTTTCAGATTTCTTTGTCTCTGTTGGCTTGTCAGAAAATCTATCAGTAGCCATTTTTGTGATGGACTCACTGCGGCAACTTGCTATGAAATTCTTGGAGCGTGAGGAGCTTGCCAACTACAATTTCCAAAATGAATTTTTGAGACCATTTGTGATTGTTGTGCAGAAAAGTAGCTCTACAGAAATCAGAGAATTGATAGTTCGGTGCATTTCACAAATGGTTCTGAGCCGTGTCAGTAATGTCAAATCTGGCTGGAAAAGTGTTTTTATGGTATGTTGAACAGTTTGAATATAGATTTGTAGTATGGTGTCAAAACTATAAATTGAATATAGATTAGCAGCCATTTATTGTTTGGACCTAAACTTATGTCCAGAATAGATTAATTGCTGAAGTATGCAATTTATAGTTGCTACTTGTTTCTCTCATGATGCTTTCTTTCTCCAGGTTTTCACCACTGCAGCAGCTGATGAAAGGAAGAACATTGTCTTGCTGGCCTTTGAGACTATGGAGAAAATAGTACGAGAATATTTCCCTTATATTACAGAGACAGAGACTATGACTTTTACTGATTGTGTCAAATGCCTCCTCACTTTCACAAATAGCCGGTTCAATACTGATGTTAGCCTCAATGCCATTGCATTTCTTCGGTTCTGTGCCGTCAAGCTTGCAGAGGGAGGGCTTGCTCGTAATGAGAAGAATGGTGTTGATGGTTCCTTTCTTCCATTAGTGAATGATGGAACTTCAGACATACAAGCCTTCACTGATAAAGATGATCATGTTTCTTTCTGGGTTCCTTTGCTCACAGGTAAGCAGGCTACTCCTTATAAGTTCGGTTCCTATCAATGCTACAAGTGATGTGAAACATAGTGTGATTATAAGGCCTTGCTTGCTCTGGCTATCGAATACATCAGGGTTATTTACAAAAAAAGTGCTATCTGCAATTTTTTTGAAAGTTTAGGTTGCTGTAAATAAGTTGGGATAGTTACGTGCGAAAGATGTATAGTACACAATAGCTGTCTGCAATACCCAATACGTTATTACCATTCTTTGTTAACTGTCAAGCCCTAGAACAATTCTCCTTCGAGACAACTCCTGCACTAACCAGACACCTTCTTATACATCATGAGCTCTATTGCTATTGTTATGTCTTCTGTATAATTTTTATTATTATTATGACATTGATTTTTCAGGGCTGTCAAAGTTAACATTTGAACCCAGATCAGCAATCAGAAAGACTGCATTGGAAGTGCTTTTTGATATTCTAAAAGATCACGGTCATCTATTCTCACGCCCATTTTGGGTTGGTATTTTCAAGTCTGTCATCTTTCCGATATTCAACTTATCTGAAAAAGGAGACGTGCATACGAAAGATGAACGAAAATGGCCCGAATCTCCACATTACGATGCAAACACATGGGATCCAGAAACTACAGGTGTTGCCACAGAGTGTCTGGTAGACATATTTGTTCGATATTTCGAGGCAGTGAGATCTCAACTACCAGGCCTGGTGTCAATAATGACCGGATTCATAAGAAGTTCAATACACGGGCCTACCAGCACAGGTGTCAACGCCTTGGTCCATTTGGCCAGTGGCTTGGGACACAAGCTCTCAGAAGAAGAGTGGAGATACCTTTTTCTTGCTTTGAAGGAAGCAGCCGAATCAACATTGCCAGAGTTTATGAAGGTCGTTCGAAGCATGGATAACATAGAGGTGCCCGAAAATCATCAACTAAATGCTGACACGGAGATGATGTCAGATAATGAATTGACCACTGCTTGTCTTGAGGATGATAATTTGCAAGCTGTGGCTTATGTTATTTCAAGAACAAAAGATCATATATCTATGCAGCTACTCATTATACAGGTTCTCCCCTTTCATTTCCTTGCAATCTTTTATGTACATAATAGGGTTATTTGCATATAGCTATTACGTACTATACGTCTTTTGCACATAACTATCCCCAATTTTAAACTTTTACGTACACATACTTAAACTTTTAAAAAAATGCAGATACCTCATTTTCATCAGACAATTTTGATTAGATGTAGAAAAGGGGTAGAGTAGATGTAAAAAGACTCCTTAAAAGATAAAGCTATTACAAAGATGAAAAAAAATGGTATTTTATGAGATTAGGGTCAAGGGCATTGTCATCATTTTTCAGCGAAAATTAGCTATATGTAATTTTTTTTTTTGAAAGTTTAGGTAGGTATAAATAATTTAAAATTTAGTTATGTGCAAAAGACATATAGTACGCAAAAGCTATCTGCAATTAACTCTGCATTATATCTGATAGGCACTTCAAATTTAAACCAAACATGAAATATATCGATGCAGCTATTCGTTTCCTTTTTTATGATGCTATAGTTATTGTTTCATATAATCTTCTCCCGCCTCAGGTTGTTACTGATTTGTGCAAAACAAATGTAGAGTACATGTCACATGACAACATCAAGATCCTTCTAGAAATATTCTCCTCCGTGGCATCACACGCCACCCAACTAAACTCCGAGACAACCTGGCTCAAGAAGCTTCACAAAGCATGCTCCATCCTAGAGTTCACCGGCCCTCCAATAGTACACTTCGAAAACGACTCTTACCAGAACTTCCTCAACTTCCTCCAAGACCTCCTCATGGAGTACCCAGCTCTGTCAGAGAAAATAGACATAGAGTCCCGAGCTGTGGACTTGTGTGAGAAGATTCTGAAAATATACCTCAACTGCACCGATGACCAATCGAACAAGCGAAAGCAGACCAGCCAGGCGGTGCTGCAACAATGGATTCTTCCATTACCCGTCGCCAGAAAGGAAGAGCTGATTGCTAGAACGCCTTTAGTCGTTTCAGCAATACAAGTACTGAGTAGTTTGGAGATCGATTCGTTTAGGAGGTACGTTTCGCGTTTGTTTCCTTTGTTGGTGGAACTTGTCCGGTGTGAGCATATCTCAGGGGAAGTTCAGGTTGTTCTAAGCGGCATGTTTCAGTCATGTATAGGTCCAGTACTTCTGAAATAATACCATTTTTTTTCCTGGAAAATTGCTTCTTCGGATCATACTCATGATACTAGTTTTTGTAGAGCAGAAGATGAGTTGTGAGTTATGTAAATTTGAAAATAAAAAGGTGGTTGATTATTTTTGAAAGGATGTATTATTTGTAATCAATTGAGGACAATGTGACTCTCAAGAATTTTTGGTTGTTTTTCGATTGTGATTAATGTTCTTGTTCCTCGATCCGCGGCCTCTTTTTGGGGTTCCTATGAAACTTTCTACCGTGTACGATCCTCCTTCACACATATGCTTCTCTTTTGCTTTCTTGTAACCTGTCATAATGGTGATATAAAACTTTAATTCTCAAGAAATATTAATTATCTTTCTTCTTGAATGTAATTATAAGTAAAATATTAATCATATTCTTAATTGCCAGGTTACTAAATGTCGATTTTACCTTTATTTGCATCAAGCTGATGTTAACCATTAAAATTGACCGGTTAGCAAATGTCTACTACCATGTACCAGATACTGGTTCTGTATATATGTGGACACCATTTTATATAATCCAATTAATTATAACAAATAAAACAAGGTCACAACTGTTGGAAAATAAAATAAGAAGAATTATGTGTGATGTTTAATGGCATGTATGAAATGGAAATGACTCCTCCACTTAGTTTATGTTATAGGGTTAATTACATCTGAATATCTTCGTGTATGCTCGGATTTTACTTCAATATCTAAATACTTGTTATCGTTTTGACAAGTACTTGAAGTTTCTAAATGTATCACCGTTATAACTTCTATTAGTTTATAGGGTTAATTTTTTTAAATGACGAAACTGTCCCTCATAGATAACAAGTACTGAGGTATCCAAGTGAAATCTAAGTATACGTTAGGGTATTCAGGTGTAATTAACGTTTTTATCTATGAGGAGCAGTTTTATCATTTAAAAAATTTTACCCTAAAAACTAACAGAAGTTATAACGGTGATACGTTTAGAAATTTTAGGTATTCTTCAGAACAATAACAAATATTAGGGTATTCAAGTGAAATTCGAGTAAACGTTAAGATATTCAAATGTAATTTACCCTATATTATATTATACTATACAAACGAACGAACAAGATATAAATAAAAACTAGGGAGCACATATGATAACGATGGAAAAACATACCATTCGGATTCCATTTATACAAGATTATAGATTTTGATGGAGAAAATAACTTTTACTATCAATATATAAGTAAGTATAGCTCATAGGT
>JAYMSW010001974.1:0-14808 GCA_036897725.1 Erodium texanum | reverse complement strand
TCGCCCAAGCGCTGCTGCTCTTGTCAGCACGTCCTCTCGGGAGGCCGAACCGAACCCAACTGATAAGGCATTGGGGAGGATTGCAGGAGGGGCTGCCGGGGTCGGAGGAGGTGCCGCCGTGGCTGGTGGTGGAACAGACGGTTGTGCAATCCCTGGTCCGCTCTTGTTGAAGTCATCCAATATGCTCTGTTGATCAGCTTTTTTAAGACCCTGCACATGGTACAAGCAAATTAAACCAAATTTCTTCATCAACACGTTAAGTACCAAATTGAAAAATAACGACGTATGACCTTAAGCTCTAGAATGCGCTGGAACTCCATGAGCGTTCCTTCTGGTAGCAATGCGCGATATGTATCCGCAACAGAATCAACTGGAGATAGTATGACCTGTATCATGGAACTTATTTGCATTATGTACATTATAAGAATAGACATGACTTTCTGGATGGTAAATCAAGAATATATTTGATTACTAACCTTTAAAAGCGCTTCGGCTTTGCTCATCTCACGGGTTACAAATTTTGAATAATTAGCAGCACCCGACGTCTGTGTTTCAGAGAAACGCGGAAAAGAATAACATGTTTATTGAGCTTATTGAGATGATGAACAAGTAAAAATATAAATCATATATAACTCTAGTGACTAGATGTACAAGTACCGCAATGTTGATTTTTAGTAATTCTAATTGTTATTGTCGTACTTGCAAGTTGCAACTGAAAAAATATTTTCAATACAAAAGCTCACCTGTCGACCGAGGGAAGGAACTTCCAAAAGAATTGTCTTCACAGCTTGAGTATCCAATAACAGCTGCAAATATCAGATGACCATATTTAGGATCTAAACAAAGGAAATGTTGGTTTGCCATGCAATCCAAACCTAATGGGATATAACTGGTATATGCGATTAAAAATGAGTAGATATTGTAATCTGATTAGACTAAAGATAAGTAACTCCAATAATACAGGATCAAACAATCATATCATGATTAGGGAATTTCCAATTTGACAAGTATATCAAACTTTTAGGCATGGGATGAACATTTTAGAATATAAAAAATTCAGGAGAAAGCTTTGATGCATATCCCTCAAGCTTGATTAGAATGCAAGCCTTCAAGTTATGGTCAGTTTATGCTTATACTGATGCCTCACAGTTTAAACTAGATTAGATAGCAAATAAAAAAAAGATTCAAGACAGTACCTGTTGGGCTCCAGTTTCTGATATGTGCTTGCACTTGAAAATGTTGGCATATAAGCGTGGGCCAAGAGATGATGCAAGCTGCAAAAATAATCAGAACAAAGCATATTTAACTTAGAAAAAGTTACGCTCTGGAGTCTGGAAAAGCATGCTTCATTCAGATTCTTAAAAACACCCAGAATTTAGCAGCTTCAAGTACACATTATAAGTAAAGCTTGACAGTTGGCAATGAGGATGAGAAACCCTAGAGTAACTATCATCCTGGAATGAACTAACACAATTATCCATTGAAGCAGACATTAAAATGTGTTGCCACATACAAACGAGATAAATCATTCTCGTATAATCACCTTATCCAAGAAGAACTCGAAGTAAATGGGTGAAAGTAGTCGTCCAAATACAGGTACGCTACTACTGAGGATTGCATTTATGCCGTTGACATACCTGAAAGAATAAGTGGATGTGGTTATTTATGGATAGTTATTTTGGCCCAAGTATTTGAAGAGACTAACTTATTGTATCTTACTCCGATTGGTCACCAACACTTTCGAGGGTACCCCACGGAACACGAGTCATTGCAGCCATTTCAGCATCAAATTTAGTTTCCAGGCCATTAACTAAGGTTGCAAATGCTTTTGTTATGACTGCTAAAAATTCATCCTGTACAACAATTGCAAACTTATGTAAGATTATATAGAAAAGATTAAAGAATTGCTAAAAGGTGATCAAAGGGAAAGAAAACTTAGTACCTCCACTTCTGACATATCTATCCCCTCTGCAAACTGGGAATCAATAATTTTGGATATGCTTTCAGCCAGTTCACCAGACTGTCAAGGATATTGAGCTAAGTTAGTGGGCCTTGCATAAATTTTCATTATAACATAAAAGATTATTTATGCAAGCATATAGACAACCTACTACAAGTACTGCTCTACCTATCAGTACCCAGTTTGATCTTTCACAGAGAAGTTATTACATGCACTCAGAGTATCTAAAGGCAATCATTCTTTTCAATCAGCACAGATGAGTAAATGACAAAACAGGCACTGCATATTGATTTCCACCATACTATGGACAATTTTCATGTGAAGGATAGATTCATGTCAGTAACACTTGAAGCTGCATATTTAATTTCCAATCAAAAAAGATACTTGAAGCTGCATAAATTTCACATTAGGATATTCAAAGTAAAGAGTATAGCAGTCTAACAATAAAATATCGAAATTCAACCTTCCTACAGGCTAATAAAGGCTAAAATACACTTCCAAGTGTCGTACATCTTATCCAGGCATAAATAATTGGAGTTATTGGAAACTCCCTGCATGTCCTTCATCTATTTTCCAGCATTAGATATTATGATAAGGGACAATGTTAAGGAACAGATTTTTTTTTCTCAATGAAAAGTTTCAATCTGATCACATATAGAGCTTCTGTATTGACAATCAATTGGCATGGCACGAGACATCCACATACATAAGCAAGATGCTATTACGTAATTGCACAAAATGTCGAAGACCACAAACCACTCACTGTTTTATGGCAATATTCAGCTGAATTTACAATATAGCAAATCACTCTTTCATCTCTGTCAGATGTCTGTTCAAAATATGAAACATAGAACAAATACACTATTAGTATCAGATATATACTGAACAGACCAGGCTTCATGAAACAATCTTGAAAACTAAAATGGGATCCCCTTTATCTGCCCATCCATACCAGTGGCTGCAGCAACAATCCCTGTGCCACCCTTAGGTAGTCTTGCCAAGAGCTTCGTTGCATATGCTTTAAGAATCCTTTGAAATACCTGATTATGGAAAGGAGCATGGAAACAGGTGAACTCATCAGGTTCAGGATCATTTCATTTTTAACTTTATTTATCACAAGGTCTAAGTCTTCAAATGACAAGTTCCAACAACTTACCTTGAACAAATTAAATAAGGTCTGACTCTTGGTTAGAGCACTGCATCTTTTCAAGCTTCTTTTAATTACAAGAAACAACTACATAAAGCAACAGAGGGATAATAATGAAAATTAGCAACATCTATCGCAAAACCCAAAGAAAGAATCCTAGATGCCAAATATGACATTCACTTGATTGTGAAGCATGCATATTACAAAAGTCAAATGTTTTGCCTATATGCTAAACTTAGCAATCTGTATGACCATTTACAATTTAAACTCCAAATCTATAGTAGTTGTGGTAGTAGGAATTAACAAATTTACATCATATCATATTGTGCAGTTTATGACCATTCTTTCGTAATTCTATTGAGAACTTATAATAGTGTATGAAATGCAGAAAAACTTAAATGCTTACCTGCATGCTACTGGATAAAACATTACTTTGGCTTCCATCCTCAACATCCCATGTTTCCTCCTATAATAAGAAATGATGTTTCAAGGAAAAATAGGAATAGAAAAGTATAGAATGTCCTTGATGAAGATGGGCTGACTGAAACTACCTGAACAAGCTTCTCCAGATTGTCCATTAGTGTCTTCTCTTCTAGTTCCACATATACTTGCAAGTGAGGTTCGAAGCAAGATGAAATAATTCCATGGAAGTTGAACTGACATATTAAAATCACATATCCATAAGAGATATCTTTCAAGTCAAGAGTTCAAAGCTATAAAAAAGCTCGGTCCATTTTAAAACTGCCACACAAGGTGAGCACAGCAAGAAGAAGAGCCTCAAACTTTTCTAAATAAGTTACTTCTAGCTAGTACAGAAATGCAAAAGGTGAAGCAGACTTACTAATACAGTAAATACCTAATAAATAAGCATTTGGGGTGAATATGGCATATAAACTCAGAGATCAACATATAACCAGATTACATAGTATAGTCAATATCAGCAATAAACTAGAAAAAGTGCAACTAGATACCCCAGCTCCGGGTGCTGACAAATCTTGATTCTTATCTTTCTCCTGCCAACACAAAATTGACAGAATTGTTACTCACTAAAGAAGTGTTAATTTTCATAGCATGAGGATTTCTAAACTATACTCTGCAATATACATTGCATACCTCAGTTTCATCCCCTTGATGTGCAGCAAGCTTTCTTTCATATTTCTTTCGAATATCTGATACACTTTTATTGTCCCCTTTACCAATCTCTTCAATGTCATTTGTCATCTCTCTATTTTGAGTCCCTCCACCAAATTTCTCTGCTAATTCATCTTCAAATTCAAGAGTTCTTTGCAATGCCTATCAACCAAAAATGTCATAAGATGCAAAACATGCAGACATACCTAAAATATAGGGAGGGGGAATAAAGGGGTACTAGCCGTAATCTATAACAAGCCAAGTATATGGATATGGGGATACCAATACTATACATATGTTATCTTCATTTACATATACAATACTGATAAAGTACCAGCATAAACTACAGGGATAGTATGATGCTCGCACATAATAGATTTTAATTTCTTATCATTTTTACTATTTCAAGTCTATATAACAAAATTGACAGTAATAATAAGGGCCTGTCATCTATACTAATGAAACAATATGGCTTACCAGCAATATTGTCCCAACATCTGGCTTTTCCTTCAAGTTATCCAGGATCTGTTCAAGCTGTTTCCTGAATGAAGGCATAAAATGAAAAATATGAATCAGAATGATGTTAGCATGTTTAGGAGTGTGCTTTTTATGAACGGTTGCACCTTCCCTAAAAGACTACTAATCAGAAGTCTAAATGTCTTGTCAGTGGTTCCACGCATAGGTCAGTAGTTCAGCCTGTTCATTTTTTCAATTCACGGTTTCAACTTTCAAGTTTGGATGTCAGACTTAACTTCTATTTTCAATTTTAATATTGTGCTTTTTATCAATATTTGGTATGACTTGTTGAATGGGTGAAAACCAGGGACATCCAATGTAGTACACCACCATGATTTTGATACAAATATCCATGTTGGTTTGCTTTTTTAGATACCAATGATGTTTTATGTATGACGATTGTGCTCTACTTTACTTTTGGTGCCTCTCTATATACTGCCTTTTTGTTGGGTTGCACACCCTATATGTGGTTATTTTGGTTCATCTGATTTCTATGTCACAAATAAGAAGGGGGTATCAACAATGTTAGCCACCCAAAAATTATCTGAATGCAATTTCTTTACAAGGGTAAAATTTTGGAATATAGACAATTGGATAATACCTGGTCTTCTTACAGAATTGGATGCATACCCCATAAGGAACATGCCATGAAAGAGGAAAGATTTTCCAGATTTCCTCATTTGTTCTTATTCGACGCTTAATCCATGCATATCTTCGTTCAGCTTTATCCAATTTAGCTAATTCTGAAGATAGCAAATACTAAGACTCCGACTTAAGACATCAAGAATCACATGTTTGTAAGCAATGTAGCATAGAAGAGGAGGTTAGTACAAACCAGCTCCTTCAAAAATCTGTTCATAAGAAGTCAGCTCCCTGCTGCAAAAATTATTTACCAGCTCTTCCCTCACTGATGGCTCCAGAGCATCAACAACCAAGCATGCATCAGATAATTGCTGGAGTAAATTAGATTCTTCTGTTTCCTTACCAGTACCTAAGCTGAGATGGCCAGGGAAAAGAAGCTTTAGAAAGGGAAGATACCCGACTTAACAATCGTACACTTATAAAAGGACAAGTTCCTGGGAGATGAAGCCAAGAACGATAAAGCGTGCAATTTCTGTAAACCATGTGAAAGGGGAGGAAATGGTTTTGATCAAGAGTAGCCTTAAAAGGCTCAGCTGTTTCTCCCCCACTAGATTAAATTCCCCACCTCACCCAAATAATATCCTTCTGCCAATTCTTTAGCTACTGAAGTAGCCACTAGGGACTTTAAACTGGAGAACATGCTATTAAACAACATTAACTGATAACCTTCTCATAGATATAGCTTCCATTCCAACCAACCGGCCTTTCTTTTGAATTCTGCTAAAATGAAACTCAGACAACTAGAGTGTTGCACAACAAGCCAAGTGGAATTCTAAGAAGGCCCTGGGGAACATTTCCACTAGAGGAAAGTGACTTTTCCAAAAATAAATGATAAACTCAAAAGGTAATTTTCATTTGCTTGCAACTATTACTTGTCATTCAAATGTCCCAAATAGTTATTCCCAAGTTTCCACCACTAACATCGAGAACCATTTTCAGGCATGCCCAATAACTGATCCAATTGGTATCATTAAGTAATATGGGGAGCTAACAGATTTGTTTATTGAAGAATTTTTCATATTACAGTCAGACATACGACATGATAGGAAAAAAGGTTCTTTTAATGGACTACACAAGACTTGGCTTCCATGAAAAATAGAAATACATCAACTTCATAATGACAAACCTTGAGAAATCAGAGAAGACATGTGACTTTAATATTTGTTTGATGTTCTTAAACTTCTCCCTGAGCTCTGCGATCTTTGGAATATCCCTGTAGGCTTCAAAATGATTACATAACTGGTTTACAGCCTGAAAGGCAGATAGACCATATTTAGCAATACTTTTTCCATGGAAATATAAAGAGAAAAGGATATAAGCATGGAAAGAAGAATAAAGAGTTTAAACAATGCTATTATTTATAGGTCAATTTGTACAAGTAGAACTACCTCCAGCTGTGCTGCTGCCTCCTTATACTGCCGTTTTGAAGCCATTACTTGAAGTTGCTCAACAGCAGAGACTGCCATAAATATGTAATAGTTACAGTGAGAATCTAGATGCAAAGACATGCATCTTCAATACATCAAAAAACGGCCTAAACATTCAGTTGATTACTGGGAGGACATGTTTCAAATTCTCATGAACGGAGAAATGCTGAGATGGAAATCCATCTTAAACTCACATTAGGCTCAGGCTGATTCCCTTGTAATTAGCACACCCTACAGTCCCTACCCCATGTAAAGTCAATATCCTTCGCATTTTCAACTAACCCAAACAGTTTGCATATAACACATAAGCCGGTGCTTTCTCCAAACAGCATACCGTTTTCGTCCTGAATCTTTCAGAATAGGGATATTACATGTTTATCTTATTCCATTTGTTAGAAGTTATAATATAAAAGCCTTCACACGATTCAACAATCCAATTTATATGCACCTACCAACCCCTGAAATCTAAATCCTAATGTCATCACGATACAGAGAAACGAAAGAGAGAGGCAAACCTAACATAGTAAGACGATGGAGAGCGGTAATTGTAGTAGTGATGTGCTTTTTTGCAAAGTCCAACTTCTTAATGTCACGACATATTTCTTGAACCATTGTTTCACTTTGTACAGCCTTGGTCTTTATTTCTAGGATCTTATTCATCAGTTCCTATTTCAAAAGAAAGTTCCATGAAATAACAGACAGCCCAAGAATAAACAGAAAACTGCCATATGCGGCAAGAAGACTTCATATTAGCAAACAAACAAAAATAATTATCATGAAAGTAAATCATAAAACTTAAGATGCAGCCATCTTTTACTTTCACAAATTTATATTTAATGAACTGACCTTCACAGCACCAGTAGCAGCAGCAAGATCTTCCTTTGCTTTGGTTCCTGAATTACTCTGAGATACAACAAGTCATAAGAACACAACCTTTTGGGCTTATTCAACCTTTTCCGATAAAAAAAAGTCAGAAGAAAATTTATGACCACTGAACAACTATGACTAGTATTTCCCAGCCTGCCACACCTTCGATATAATTCGAGAGGCTTAATCATGCATCCAAAAAGAAAAGAGAACGATATAGCTCGGCAATTATTTCACATTTTATTACAGTCCAAAAACAAGACAAAATTTGTCCACCGTTATTTCCTACAATTAACATTTGCTCGTGCTAACCATAACCATCTGAGACATCCCTCATAAGTTATTGAGGAAGACAGTTCATCCATAGGCTTAAGTGCCTTGTGTTTGTGAATTCTTGCTCTCGTTAATAAATTTCTTTTGCTTGTTCCAAAATAAATAAATAAAAACTTACTGGTCACCCACCCTCAGAATGCAATACATATGAGAAAAATACTGGTATTTTGGTATTGATCACAACAACTACCAATTAAAATATTCTGCAAATTCAAAAATGGAAACTTAATCATGGGATATTGATCTTCTACATCCATGATTCATATTCAAAGCCCCGACACAAGGCAACAGGTATAACAAAGCCCAACATAACATAATCCAGTCATAGTGTTCAAAATTGAACAGCTACATCATTAAAAATCAGTCAGAAAAGCTTTTCACCTGTTGGCGAACAGCTGTTAAGATTCCCGCATCTACACGGCGTATCTCACTTTGTATCTTTTGCATAAGCGGCTCAACACCAGATAAAGATGCCTCTGGATGTTAACAATAACAAGAGTAAGACCATGTAGGAAAATTACAGTAGACTTTGTTACACAATCATACTAATTATGATGAACTCTTGGCCGAATGGTTGGAATGAAAAACCAACACAAACTCAATCTCCCAAACCCAGGCATGATGAACATCAACTATTCCTCTATCACAATTACCAATACAAAAAAGATCAACTAATATTAAACTAGAATCGCTACAGCATTGATTCCAATTATGCCAATAGATGTAACCAAAACAACTTAATTCTAACATTGTTTACCTGATCAAGTACATAATCAAGAAGAAATAAAAACATAAGCTGATAAAAAAAAGTATTACAATCATTTTACAAAATAAATGCATGTTATATCAATAACCAAAATAAAATAAAATAACCTGTAGGGAACATCTGGTTGATGTACTCTAGAGTGCTGGACTTATCCATTGCTCCTCAAATCTCAAAACCACAATCTCTTGCCCCCAATTCCCCTGCAACAAATCAAATGACACAGAATTGGCAACGTAAGGTTCAGTACACAATGCTAAAACACTGCAGCAGAGGAAAAAAATCAGCAAGTAACTCCTATTTTCCGTTTCCATTTAACCGGAAATTTCTCAAAAACCAAACAGAACATCAAATTAAGCCAAATCTCAATAGCATATGAACATATGTATGCTGCACATTGGGAAAGCCAGATACGAACCCGTTAAGGAGACCCGATCCTTGAGCTGAATCAACACTTTCACGAACTCGTTTCCATTTCTGGAACTCCGCCTCAGTTCCGAGCTAGCTCTCTATGGTTGTCGCCGATTAGGTGTCTGTCTGATGATCAGATTCGATCCCGACCTCTAGAACAGCGTTAATGACGGATGAGTCCGACTCGTCCGAGTTAAGATCGTTTTAGAATCGGTTAATAGCGGATTAGTATTAAATAAATACTCATTCTAACTGTTATTGGGCCACGTGTAATCAAGATCGCTGTGCATACACGTGCCTCTCATGGTAAAACAATGAGGTCGCTCGCACCATATCGCTCCGTCTATTTCCTGTTTAGCGGCGTCAAATTCGAGCTTTCTATTCAAAGTCTTCTCCAAAACCATAGAATCGCTCGATTCATTCAGAATCTATCAGACGCGGTCCCTTTTATCAGGTGCGTGTAATAGTTTTCTCGGATTCTCTAGGTTTTCCTGGAAAATATTTTCCCTTCAAACAAACAGAACTTTGTTCTCTGCTAATCCAGATTCGTTTTCCATTTCTCTACTGGTTGATGTTTTGATGAAGATGAGAAACGAATTTAGTTCTAGAAGTTTGAATTTATAGATGAGCATGTATGTGCTGTTGATCTGTTCTTTAGGGTAGATCTTTTTTATGCATAAGCTGGGGAAATTTTGAATTTTGGGGCTTGAATTTCGTACTTTCTGTCTCTGATGCTCTCATTGTGCTCGAAGCTTGAATATGTGGTTAGTGAACAATTTATTGATGCTCAGGTTGCAGCTGTTTTGTACATTTTGTTGGTGGGGAAGGCGAGGCGAAAATGGGTATGAAACAAGCAATAAAGAGCCTTGATGCATTCCCTCGAGCAGAAGAACACTTGTTGCAGAAAACAAAAACTGGAGCACTCGGTAAGGGCATTGCATTACTATCCTCCTTTGGATTTGATAGTGTTGCATGAACTGAGAGGTGAAAAATATAAAATTGATTTAGGCAGCATGTAAACATGAGATTTGTTTGTTCAATTCTGGTTGAGAGTTTAGGCTGATTGTAGTGTTGATTATTTTTGCGGTACTTTATTTTTCTATTGCAGTCTCCGTAGTTGGTTTGGTCATAATGGGGACTTTGTTCTTGCACGAACTGGGATACTATCTTACTACATATACAGTTCATCAGGTTTGTTTTCGTATGACCATTATCTTTTTTATTTCCTCTTTAATTGGATAGCTTATGCAAATTGTCTTTCAGGACTTGGAAACATGAGTAGATGAAGTCATAGATCTTGCAACCTGTGACTTCTTTTGAAACATTTGAGAGAAGGAAATCTGCTAAAAGTTATATTCTTAAACCTTATTACAATAAACAACTTCCTTGAAATACCAACGAATCCCAGTAGGTGAATTGTTCTTAAAAGACTTCTTCATAGTTAGTCCAAATAAGTACAGAATGAGATCATTTGAAGCAAACTGGTGGATTTAGCCTCTTAACTCTCAATTCACATAACAGTATGACAGGAATTGCTTCACTTTTTAGGTTTGTACTATATACTGAACAAAGGTTAGGTAACTAAGAATCTAGAAGCAGCAGTTTTTGTTCAAGACTTGTCTTTATTGTATTAAAAAATGTAATAAATAGTGGTCAATTTATAAGTAACTTTTCCTATGGTCTTCTATAAGTTGAATGAGCATACATGTTAATTATTGAACTTTGATACATGTTTCGCAGATGTCTGTCGACTTGAAACGTGGAGAAACTCTACCGATTCACATAAATATGACATTTCCATCTTTGCCTTGTGATGGTTAGCATTTCTTTTTTCCTACTTCTTTGCCCCTATCAAGTAATTGCTACTTTTGATGTTCGTTCATATCGTCTTCTTTTTTGTAGTCCTGGTCCTGGATGCTAATGGTTTCAGATTTCTTATTACTTCCCCTTCTTTTTCTTCTCTTTTCAGTCTTAAGTGTGGATGCAATCGATATGTCAGGCAAGCACGAAGTTGATCTTGACACAAATATATGGAAAGTAAGGAAATTTCTTACTTAAATTTATACTAGTGGGAAAGGACATTTCTCTTTTCATCTCAAATTGCTGATGCATATGTATCACATATGAAACAAGATGTACTAGTGGGAATTACATATTGGACAGATTTTCCATAGCATATCTCTTCCTCTATCATATTGGAAGTCATCTGTGTGCTTACCAGAATAGATTTTTTGCAGCTTCGACTGAACAATTATGGACATATCATTGGGACTGAATATTTGTCAGACCTAGTGGAAAAGGAACATGAAGGGCACAAGCATGGTACTGCCTCTAGTGCATTGTTCATTTTTTCCTCTAAACATAAAGCATCTAAAGCATTCCTCAATAGTTCTACATTTGGAAATGCAAGAAGCTAAATTGTACTATCTTATTTGTATCATTTGATTTGTCTCATAAAGCATTTTAATCAGATGATGATAAAGATCACGAGGACGCAGACAAAAAATCTCATGAACATGGCCTTGATCAAGCTGCTGAAAATCTGGTAAAGAAGGTGAAGCAAGCACTTGCAAATGGAGAAGGATGCCGGGTATTCTCTCTTTGCAGTTCCCAAGTGTCATAATGCTTATTAGCTCATCCATCAGCCTGTTAGTTATGTCAAAGCTAACTGACAATAACATTAACGTCCCTTTCTTGCAGGTTTATGGGGTTTTAGATGTTCAAAGAGTTGCTGGAAATTTCCATATTTCAGTTCATGGGCTAAACATCTTTGTTGCTCAAATGGTCGGTAATCCCCACTCGTCACAAGTCTGACCTAGTTCACCACTTCACTTGGATACATTTGTACTGCTATGATATGTCACAATATGATATTTTACTAATACTTAGGATTGTATACTTAAATCTTGAGATATTCTCTCTTAGCTGTACCATGCTTAACTTGTTTACTTACTGTCTTAATTTATGTACAGATTTTTGGAGGACCCACTCATGTGAATGTGAGCCACATTATTCATAATTTGTCATTTGGACCGGAATATCCAGGAATCCACAACCCTTTGGATGGAACAGAGAGGACTCTGCACAGTACGAGTGGAGTATTCAAATATTACATCAAGGTATGAGTCATGGGGTTTTCTCAATTATCTAACAAAGCTGTGATTTAGATTTCAATTGAACCCTGAGTGAGTACGTGATATTGTAGACACAATCTGTAGTTCATTGTTTTGTGACTCCAATAATTCAGTTTTTCTTTACCGTACATTGCAGATTGTTCCTACTGAATATCGGTATCTATCTAAAGAAGTGTTACCTACTAATCAATTTTCTGTGACGGAATATTTTTCTCCAATGACCGAGTTTGATAGGCAATGGCCAGGTAGTTGGCAGGGTTCATCTATACGTTTCTCATTGTTTTTTGTCTTACTTTAATTTTAATCATGTCAGTGCTGACATTTTTTTTGTTCTTTCTGCACAGCTGTTTACTTCTTGTATGATTTATCACCAATTACTGTGACTATCAAAGAGGAACGCCGCAGCTTTCTCCACTTCATCACTCGACTTTGTGCTGTACTAGGTGGCACATTTGCTTTAACAGGTCGGTCTGCTGTTATTTTCTATGTTCAATGCTGCAATTTTTTGGGAAAATACTTGCTAGTTCGGTTTTCAATCATGTTTTTTTTTTCTATCAGCTATTATCATTGATACTGTATTTATGTGCTCATGGTGCTTGTACTTTAATGTGATTAGGAATGCTGGACCGTTGGATGTACAGGTTTCTTGAAGCCGTGAATAAGCCAAACAAGAAAAGTATAATACGATGAAGCTGCAAATCGGCTCACAAGTTCATTTTAAAGGAACTGAAACTCAACTACAAATGAAGCTCGCGGTTGTTATCATCAGATTCTAGATTTGGAACAGAGCAAGAAACAAACTTAGATTACATCTGTACTGTACTACACTCATCATTGGATGGTAATTTTGTAACATTGCATTGTTGCCCTCTTCTATTCTTATATATGGTCTTTTAATAGCATGTCATCTTCATCCGTACAGCTCTCACCTTCATTGAACTTGGGTCTTTTTTGTACCGACCTAATTGATGTCTTTGGTAAAAACTTTTTCAGTAAACAGGTTGAATAATTTGGGTATTAAAAAACGGGTTGAATACACCTTTTTTTTAAATAAAGAATTTGTCACTTATATTATATATTATACATGAAGATACATATATTTAGTAGAAATAACAATTCATGCAGTAAGATTTGGATGAGCATAACTCGTATATCGTTTAACACACATATGGGATAATTCAAGATAAATAATTGCAACTAACACAAATAAATCAAATAATAACCATAGTGTCCCCACCAAGATTCAATCCTAGTTGGTAGGAGGTATAACTCTCTTAACACTGGACTATTCCTTTCCTAATGAAAAGTTGAGTGCACCTTAATCTTATAAATAACTTTTTAAGGAAATAACTTTCAAGGTTTTGACAAGAGAACTTGATCCACCAACTTGTTCAGGGCCAAGGAAGATGAACCGTTTTCACCAGTAGCCTCCTCTGCTTTCCTCTTCCACTCCATGACCGTCTTCTTTATCTCCTTCCCTTTCGCTCCTTCCATGACCTCCCTCACAACCTCTTCCACCTGCTCTCTCTTCACATCTCTATCAATCTACATCCCCACCTTCCACTCATTGCATACGTATCAAGAATTCGTCGTCTAATCCCCGAAGAACGTCCAGCAAACCATGGGCATACCGGCGCTTAAGCTTTCTATGATCGAGTTCCACCCACAATGCATCAAGAACCCTCCCACCGCCGAGTGGTTCAACACCTCCTCTTGCGGACACCAGCTCTTGATAAAGATCTGGTCCTTCGTTTCTTCCAGAAACTCTGGCGGCAAGATTGCAGAATCACCTTTAACCAGGTCCGGCCTAATAACCCACAAAAACGGAAGCTTGCTATTGGCCAGCCCCCAACCGAACTCAACAAGATGCTCAGGCGACATCACGGCCACACTTCCGAAGTTGACATAAACCACTGAGCATGGGACTCGTGGGAGCTGAACCATTGGAGGAACTCAGGCTCTTCCTTCCATAGGTTGCAAGCTATGGACTTGAGAGCCTCTTGGTCTTGCCGCGCCATGGCTCGGTCGAGAAGGAGCTGAATTGATCCAATGGGAAAGACATTGGAATAGATGTTGGGTGATAGAGCGGCCAAAACAGGTGCCTCCAAGGCATCGAAAGTGTTTATCACAACCGCTGATGCTTTTGTTGCGTTCTCGGCTCCTTTTGTTCCGAGATTGAGAGGTCCTTAAGCCGGATAGCTTTGTTCATTCCTGGCATCCAATCCACTATTGTGTCCAAGAATCCATTTGTTAGGTAACTTTCATCTGTACGCATAGCACACGAAAGATCATTACCATTATCAAATCCATGTCAAGTTTAAAATATTTTGTTATCCAGCTTTTAAATATGTTTGTTACTATTATCAAATCTATGAATATTTTGTCATCCATATGTTATGACGTACCTTTGAGCTGTGAGAGGCCTCTTTCTTTGAGAGCACCATACTGCAAAAACGGCATAAGAGAAGAGCCGTTTA
>JAYMSW010001973.1:0-14811 GCA_036897725.1 Erodium texanum | reverse complement strand
ACTATGTTCCCGTACCTTCACGATGAATTTCTTATGTTGGTGTTCACCAATTTGGTCGAGAGGCATCCCCTTACGTTCCTCAAGTTATCCTTGTGCCCAGCATTGTGCGTGTTCGTGTCTATTTGTTCTATACCTCGTGTGTTGATTTCAAACTACCTTTTTTACATTGTGCAGTTGTAAGCGATCCACGATCTATTGTGGATTCCGCCAATCCTATCCAGGTTGCGGTCCAATGTTCCGTACTATCACTTGAGAGACGTCTTGACACCTATTATTTAAAGTGCGGCAGATTGTCGTAATTTTAAAGCGCGCTACCTGGTTAGCATGTACCTTGCCTTCAATAGTGGCTTTCCGAAAACTGGCATAAAGCACCTTGCCCGATTCGCACGGGGCCCATCCCTCCAACGCCGATACAACTATGTTGTGTCCTTACTTAAGACGCGCAATTACAAAGGTGTATGTGCTTTCCTTCACCTTCTCGACCATGTCGAGCCTAACCAAACTCCTATACAACACTGTCGTTTACAGTTGCGTATGTTATTGGCTCTTGGTGGCCATTTTGAGATACCCTGGATGCGCCTTTGTGTTCTAAAAGGGTCGGGCCATTGGTACCCACGGGTACCCGCCATAATTAGGATGGACGGTGAGCTCACCATCAACTGTTCTTTTTGCATGGTGACACGAGGAAAACCTATATAATAAATCAGGCAAATTAATCTCGCGGAACAACAATGTATCGGTCAAAATAATACAGGGCTTTCCAAGAAAGACCTGAGTTTATCGAATCCGCGGGAGCAATAAGGCATTGCCTATCTATCTTTGTTGATAATTGAAATGCTTAATGCTTGAAAAGATTTGATTTTAGGTATAAAGTAACAGGTAACAATTTGTAAAAACAATGTAATTGAAATAGTTCATGCGAATGCAGTAGGAGAATCGAATTGAATTAACCAAGAGTTTTAAAAGCATATAGAGTTCCCGGGTTCATAAAGGTACAATCATGCAATGATTTAGTAATTAACTCTAGGGTAAATTACAAATACATACATTAACGTTTGAAAGTTTTACACGTAACTACACTAACGTACGGTTTTACTAAATAAACACACTAACCTTTCAAAACATAACAAATTTAACAGTTCTGTTCCAAAATCTGTTAAATCACTGTTTATTTTTTCAAAATGACGAGAATACCCTTAAGATTAAAAATCAATCAATCCAAACCTAACTCTAACCCTAAAACGAACCAAATTCTAACCCTAAAATCTCAACTCAACCCTAAATCTAACCTAATTTTCAACCCAACCCTAAACTTTTTATTATTAATTTTCTTTTTATTATTTCCTTTTATGTAACTAAAAAAAGAAAAGAAAATGAAATGAAATGAAAAAAAAACAAGGCATGGCTGGAGTTCGATTCCCGACTCCCAAGCAGATCTGAACTAAGAAGTCGCGACGGCATGGCATATCTGCTCGGAGGAAGCTCGATTCAAGTTTGAGGTCGCCGGAGTAGGTGCTGGCGATTCGTCGGAACTCAGTTGGTCGGACCACACCTTTAAGCCTTGTGCTCAACCTAGATCTTATTTTTTTGTTCTTCGAAGCTTCTAGGGTTATTCAGTCTAAATCTGGTTTTTTTTTTTGTTCTTCAAGCTTTTAAGGTTTTTGTTCTTCAATCTTTCATTGGTTTTGTAATAGTAAATTGTGATATTAAAGGGATATGAATTTTTTTTGTGAATCAAAGAATAACAAATTTGGCTGAAAGCCTAATACCACATATGAATTTTACTATTCATTCAATAGAGACGAACATGAAGTGGAAAAATAGTGAAGAACAAAGGAAAAAATAGAGAAAAAAAAAAAAGAAAGATAAAATGGTACTTCTTTGAGAATTTAGTGATGGGTATGTTAGTCTTTTTAGTCCATTTAGGGTTAGTTTAATGGTTTGTTGGCGATTTAGGGTTGGGGTGGTTTGTTTTAGGGTTAGATTTAGGGTTGAGTTGGGATTTTAGGGTTAGGATTTGGTTTGTTTTAGGGTTAGAGTTAGGTTTGGGTTGATTGATTTTTAATCTTAAGGGTATTCTCGTTATTATGAAAAAATGAACAGTGATTTAACAGATTTTTAAACAGAACTGTTAAGTTTTGAAAGGTTAGTGTGTTTATTTAGTAAGATCGTACGTTAGTATAGTTATGTGTAAAATGTCCAAACGTTAGTGTATGCATTTGTAGTTTACACTTGGGGAAGAAGGTAAACAAGTGAGAAATTATGTTGTTACCCTCACTATAGGCAAGAATCAGTTCGAGTACTCGATGAAGAGAAGCATTCAATTCGAGTTCTATCGCGGTCAGCGAGCCGTCGACACCGGTAAGCGATGCCGGAAAGTTCAGCTTACAAGGAGTACATCGCCGGTCTCCTCGCCGGCGTCTCCACGGTCGCCACCGGACACCCCTTCGACACCGTCAAGGTACTACCCAAATATGTACGGATTGAAGGTGAAATCCAGGGAATTTTGATTGATTCGTTTGTTCATCAGGTGAAGCTGCAGAAGCACAATACCGAAGCTCATGGAGTGAAGTACAGGAATGGGTTGCATTGCACTGCTCGGATACTGAAGACTGAAGGGGTATGTATTGTTTATTGTTCATGAAATCATTGGTGTTAATGTTAATCTTAAACCCATAGATTAATTTCCATTTTGTGGAATGTGAATATAGATTTATCATATGTTAGGTCGAGAATTATCATTTTGACGAGGAAATGTTGCATCAATTTTGGTATTTAGTTGAAGTGTTAGAACCTTGGTACAATCTTCAACACCAATAGGTTAACGGTAACATTTGTCAACAGTATAAAACTATCATCTAATCTATGTGGGTTTAGCTTAAGCTTTTTGTTGATCTTGACCGTGGTCAAGAGGAGGGCTTGTGCTCAGGCCACATCAAAGCTACAAGGGATTAGCACATTGGGGGAGGGGGTGTTGAGAGTATGAAATTGTAATTGGTGTTCGTGATTCAACTATTAGCTTAAGGTTTTAATTGATTCAGTGATAAGAGTATGTATTTTGATAATTTGATGTTTGTCGGTGCAAGTTTTGTTTTGATGCTCTCTCCATTCTTTTTAAATAGTCCAGTACACTGAATGTGTATGTCCCAAATTTGTTTTGATAGGGTCCTTATGCATGGATTATAGCTATTTTAGTCTAGACAAGTCAGTAATGACCACTTGAGTTTGTCATAACTTCTAGGGCACACAGGTACTGTCAAGAACTACAACATTTTCCTTAGTGTATGCAAAAAGCGGAGTAAGAGAATTCCTCTGGATGAAATTGCCTGCTAGGAACCCATCATTTCAATTCCAGAAAGAAAGATTGTTCAGGAGTCCATTAAGCAGAATTAGTTTATGTTGCATCTAGTGGTGTTTTTTTACTTGATATATCTTATACAAAGCTGAAGAAAATGTGCCAACAAATCTTATATTCATAGCCTGTTGTACGGGTGAACTTCTCAATAACCATCTCTTATACTTGTGCTCTCTTGCCTTTTCTTATTTCAAACCAGAACTCAAGATATTTCCTATGTTTTCTACTAATTGCCATAAGAACTTATATGGGAGCATAAGACCATCAAAGAGGCAAATTAGCAATAAGCCTGTTTGATGGATAAGCAAATTAAAGAATTTGAGGACCTTAAAATCCTTGATTGTTCTTTGTTTATGGCTTGAAACCTAATCTATCATAGTGGCTAGTAGTTTATATTAGTAAAAAAGAACGAAACCAGACAGTGCAAAGTGCAATGTTTTTTCATGTCAGGATTTTTTTTTTTGCTGGCATGTAAATGCTGTAAAACATCCCTTACCCTGAGCTATCCTTCATTTCTTGACTAACTTTTCGTAGTACTGACAGGTTCAGTAGTCTATCCCCTAGCCTTCAGATCTTTTTCTTTCATGATAAGGAACTATGCATGTTCAATAATTTATTGATCTCATTTCCCTATCTGAAGAACTGACATTATCTTGACAGGTAAAAGGACTCTACAGAGGGGCAACATCGTCTTTTATCGGGGTGGCCTTCGAGAGTTCACTTGCTTTTGGCATTTACTCCCAAACAAAACAGTCATTGCAGGTTTGTAGGATTTGAATCGCATCAACTACACAAGAATGGAAGCTCTGAGTGATTTTTTTTATATGATTTGATGAGTTAATGACCATCTTTTTTACCAGCTCATGAAAGGAGTAGAAAGTAACAGGCCACAAAACTCGATTATTATTCCTTCAGCAGCTTATGCTGGAGCTGTAATCAGTTTTATATTTTGTCCCTCAGAGTTAATAAAGGCAAGTGAAATGGACAGTTAATACATTGGTGTATTGTCACTGTTATTCTCCATTGATCTGACACTGAGCTTTCCAGTGTAGGATGCAGATTCAAGGCACAGACTCTTTGGTTCCCAAGTCCAGTAGATACTCCAGCCCTCTTGATTGTGCCCTTAAAACCATAAAAGCCGAAGGGGTGAGAATATCCTTTGCTTAATTCAACTTGGATTCTCATAATATCGTGCATTAATGGGAAAGTTTTCAGATCACAGGCATTTTTAGGGGAGGTTTTGCAACATTATTAAGAGAATCTTTGGGAAATGCAGTCTTTTTCAGCGCTTATGAACATGTCCGGTACCATATGCACTTACAACTGAAAGCCACCAAGTCAGAACATAGCAACTTGGCTGATGTGGGAATTGGAATCATCAGTGGTGGACTTGGCGGCGTAGCTGTAAGTATTTGGGATAATCTCACAAAAGTACACTAAACCTATCAATTTTCTCACTTAACTATACGGACTTTTAAATTTTCAACATATTACTTGAAATGTTGAAAATTAATGAAGGGTACTTTTGTCATTTATCATCAGAATAGAGTAAAGTGAGATAATACATAGGTAAGTTTAGTGTAGGTGAATGAGAAAACTTGAAAGTTAGTGTAATTAAGTGACAAAGGTGACGAGATTAGAGTACAATATTTTAGAGTTCAAAATGTTTGATTGATGTTCATAATGTAATGTGACCGTACTTTTTCTTCCAGTTCTGGTCAGCTGTGTTGCCCTTGGATGTGGCGAAAACTATTATCCAGACTGCTCCGGATAAAACCAGTTTGAGAAACCCGTTCCAGATTTTGAGCTCAGTGAGTCAGAATTCATCGATTTCTTCATTTATGATAACCAGTTTTTTCACATTAATGTTATGTTTCAAAGAAGACACTTGTTATTGGAACTGAGACAAGTAGAAAAATAATGAAGTGATGCTTTTGCGTAGGTTTACAGCAGGGCCGGTCTCAGAGGATGCTATGCAGGTTTCGGTCCAACTATTGTGAGGGCGTTTCCTGCAAATGCTGCAACGATTGTCACGTGGGAGCTCGCTGTTAAAGCGCTAGGAATCAAGCGTAACTGAGGATGCACCGGGCCCACGTACGGTCTTTTTTACGGCACAATACAGGTCTTTTTGGTCCTTGAATTGATGATCAGGACTCAAGTTACATCTATGTTAGGATCAGTCTAGGTTCAGAATTAGATATGATCCATGGATTTTTGTTCATATGATTGTTTGATGAATTTCATGTACTAACTGATATATGTAGCTGAAATTCTTAGAATAAAATAAAAATAACTATTTTGCTAAGGTGAAAAGACTATTTTACCCTTCATGAACCATAACGAAAATATAACTCATCCCAAACACGGAGAAGTATTTATACAAGTCACGAGGGAAAAGTAAAAATAAAAAAGAGTATATTTTTGTGAAAAATCCGTGCGAACCGTACCTGGGGAGCACAACCGTTGGATCAGCCAAACCTCTCCGTACCATACATTCCCTCTGATGGTGACACCTGTCCACGTCCTCCTCTTCTCCATTATTATATTATTATTCTTTTTAGTTTCGGACTCCAAACCAACGATAAAAACAAATAAATAAAATTTAAAACTTTATAAATGTTCAATTCTCTGTCTCCTTGCTTTTTTTTTTTTCTTCTCCCTCTGACTTTTTGCCGAGCGAGCGTGAGAGAGTCTCTGGCACCCACCACCACCACGCGCCGCCGCCGTTCCTCGCAGCCTCATCGTAAGCGTCGGGTTACACGGAACCTCTATTCCGCTTCCGCAAGTTTTTCTCTATTCTCTTCCGTTTGCGACACGTACGTGAGCCTGAGTCCGAATCATCGTTTCTGGCTTCACCTTCCATGGCGGATTCGTGTTGAAACGAAAGGGTTGAAGGGATATCACCGTTCGGTAATAGCTGCTCCGTGTTTGTGTTCATAACAATCTGGATCTCTGTGCAGTCGATTTTATTTTTATTTTTATCTGTTTCTGAGGTTATTTAATAATCGTATCGAATTAGTCATGTCCTGTGCTCTGATTTGGTGAGGTATATCTGTAACGATTATTTTTTTTATTGTGTAATTACAATTATAATGATGGGTGTTTCTTAATTTTTGATTTGCTGATATATTATATCGAAAGATTTTTTTTTTTTTTTTTGCTTTTCATTTGTTTATTGTTTGGCTCTGTGGGATCTTCCAGGCTATGACGGATGGTGGTATTTGACTTATAAGCTGGACATCAAGGAAAAAGGAAGTAAGAGAGGAACAAGGAAGGAAAGAGAGAGGTTTGGGTGCATGCTCATGTTCATGTCTGTGAGTTGATGAGTTTTCATGGGTGCATGTTCATGCCTGGTTCTGGATTGGAATTGAAGAAAATCTCCTTGTTGGGATCTTGCTGAATCAAATATTTGTTTTTGATTCCTCTGCTGATTGTTAGAAATTTAGTTTTGTCGGTCTTCTTCATAGGAATAGGATTGTTTGATTGGAACTGGGTCTGAGGTTGATCTGTTTTTAGTGTTTCTGGGATTCAAAGGGGGGAAGAAGATGGAGGAAGAATCTTCGTCATGGATCAGGAGAACCAAGTTTTCTCACACAGTTTGTCATCGCATGGACACAGCCAGATTGCCCTTATCTGTCCAGCCTGAAAACCCTTCTGGGTTAAAGTCAAGACCAGGTACAGGTACACCTAAAGCTACACCTTTAACTAGTCATAAATCTGTTCCAATCCATTCCCCAATTCAGCATAATCCGGTTACAAACAAGCAAAGATCATTGTCCCCTTCTCCGGTAACTGTTCTTTCCGATACCTTCAAGGAAGCAAGATCCCAGCGTAAGAGGTTCTCTACTCCAAATCCCCGTAGGAGAGAGACCTCTGAGAAGGGGAAGCAAGAAAGTAAATCATCCGCTCCTGCCTCGAGTACTAGCCCCAATAGGCACTTTGGTTTGATGAAAAGTTATGGTAAATTGAAGAGCAAGAAGGAGTCTTCTTGGACCAAGTACTTTGATCAAGGTGGAGGTCGGGTTACTGCTGTGGATGCCTCTGATGAATGGAGTGTGGATCTCTCAAAGCTTTTTCTTGGGCTCAGGTTTGCTCACGGGGCAAATAGCCGGCTTTACCATGGTATGTATGAGGATGAACCTGTTGCAGTCAAGATTATTAGGGTACCAGATGATGACGAAAACCGAGCATTGGCTGCTCGATTAGAAAACCAATTCAGGAGAGAAGTCACCCTTCTCTCTAGGCTTCACCATCAGAATGTCTTGAAGGTAATCAAATTCTTAACATACTCTAATTCTATGTCATCTGATCATATTACTTCGCTTTTCAGAGTGATTATCCTTTTCTTTTTGATGAACTGTGACTTCCTGTAGCTCTGAGTTCTTAGATACTTGCATGTTTTTATGGAGAAACAGTTTGTAGCAGCATGCAAGAAGCCACCAGTTTACTGTGTAATTACCGAATACCTATCTGAAGGTTCTTTGAGGTCATACCTCCACAAGCTGGAGCATAAATCTCTTCCCTTGGAAAAGCTAATCACAGCTGCTCTGGACATTGCAAGAGGAATGGAATACATTCATTCTCAAGGCATCATTCACCGGGACCTTAAGCCTGAGAATGTTCTTATTGATGAAGAATCACGCCTGAAGATCGCTGATTTTGGGATAGCTTGTGAGGAGGCATACTGTGATTCTCTGGCTGATGATCCTGGAACTTACCGTTGGATGGCACCTGAGATGATCAGAAAGAAGTCCTATGGGCGGAAGGTGGATGTATACAGTTTTGGACTCATCTTATGGGAAATGGTTGCTGGGGCAATTCCTTATGAAGATATGACCCCAATTCAAGCTGCTTTTGCTGTAGTCAATAAGGTATTTTTCTGAGTTATTCTCCATCCACACTCATTTTGGTTTTCATGGAATCTTTGTTATTTCTTGGGATGATGGCAAAAAAGTACCATGAACAATCGATTTTCTTAAAGGTCGGTACTGTTATCTTCAAATCTTTCTTTGCAGGTTGTGTCTATGAACTTATATTTTGTTGCATCTTGTGTCAATTTATTACAAAATGATGATTTTGCCCTTCAAAATTTAAATTAAAAAGTAAAATACACAAAATCTATTTGTGTAGTTTTCAAATTCTACTATCATAATCTAACTTTTCGTTCTGCTAACCTAATCGAGTTAATCAAATTCCGGACTTTTGTTTTATACTTTTTATTTATTTTAATTTAAATTTTCAAGGGCAAAAGTGTCATTTTAGAACAATTTGACACAAAATGCAACAAACTAAAAGTTCAGGGCCACAACCCGCAACGATTCGAAGACAAAGTGTACAGGGTACATTTTTGCCATTATCCCTTTTTTGGGAATTCTTACTTGTTAACAAAACACAATTTATGCTCCTGACTAAGAATTATTCACATCCAATTCTTTCAGAATTTGAGGCCTGTTATGCCATCAGACTGCCCACCCGCCATGCGAGCTTTAATTGAGCAATGCTGGTCCTTGCAACCTGACAAGAGGCCCGAGTTTTGGCAGGTAGTGAAGGTATTAGAGCAGTTTGAATCATCCCTTGCTCAAGATGGCACACTCAATCTAGTACCAAGCCTTATTTGCCAAGATCACAAGAAAGGGCTTCTTCATTGGATTCAAAAGCTCGGACCTGCACACCCTTCAAGTACCACCACCTCACCAGTGCCTAAGCCCAGGTTCATATGAACCCCTTTCCTCTCCAACCTGGCTTTTGTAGTTTCACCAGGTCAGTTGTAATTAAAACAGATATTGCTTGTTTCCTAATTATATGCATCATTGATATTTTGATTGATGACTGTTCTTGTGAGAATGAATAGATTTGTAGTCATGGAAAGTGAGAACCGATTCTTCTTTGTCTTCAGTTTACGGTTCCAACACGTAACAGATTGTCATTTATTTCACGATACTGTGGGCATATCGTGACTTTATGAATACGAAATATCTTTGGAATATGAAGTTTGAGCTTTCAGAAATGTCTTGCAAGAAAAGGAATAGATTTTGTGGTCTGGGTTTGATGGAGCATTTATGAGTATGAAAATGTCTGTATGAACATTTATTAGGGGTCGTGGTTGGTTACCTTGGTAGTAAGTCATGCATTGCATTCATGGGAGGTTCCGAAAAGGGACCATGAACAATGAACTGTGTACTGTTTTACTTTTCTGGTTTATTCATGCTTGTGAATCTATACAAGGTTGCTAACAATTTGTCAAGAATAACCAATCATCCCAATACAATGTTGATACGCATAGATAGAAATATCCAAACTTGATTGGGTTGTATTCTCAGTTTCAAATAGATTATAGTTATACACACGAATTGTTCAATACAACAAACAGACATAACCCTGAAGTGCTTGATCTTTTCTTGGTTCTATGTAAATAACAGAGCTGAGATTTTTGTGCAATACGAGACAATCATCGAAAGGTCACAGGTTACTAAGCTTTTTTGACCTGCCAAGTTTGACAGTACTTTTGAAGGCCTCTTATCGTTCTGGTATGACTTTAGGGAATTGAGACCTTTCGCTTCTTTCTTGCGTTTTCTTCCTGGGCAGGAGAGGGCCTCTCAGATGGTGCTGACACAAGCTTCCAAACAGTCGAAAGTTTGTCTTGTTGGGCAAGAACTTGCAGGAGGGAAACATTCTTCATATCTGCTGACAAGAAAATGTAAAACAATCAATTAATATTGTTGGAAACAATACAGCTCGACTTTTCGCGTACGAGAAATGACCTTCTGAGAAGCTAAATATTGGTGCCAAAGCTGCACATGGAATGCTGAAGTTCAAATGCGGTATGATTGCCCCTCCGACATGCTGTGCATTGCTGATAATATGAAGGCATTGAAGTTCTTTCATCAGCAATCAATAACAAATATCCCCATCATGCATTTGCATTGCTGTATTTGAGCCTTACCGTGTGATGAGCCCAATCATTTGGCCATTAGAGTTGACCACAGCCCCGCCACTGGCACCTGAATGGACTGCAGCTGTAGTTTGCAGCATGGCCGGGAGATGTTGCGTACCCTCTGCAAGGAATGGCTTATGAGAAGGCGGCATCTTTGTTTTCACCACTTTTGACACAACGCCAGAGCTCACAGACGGGGAGAAGCCTGCAACACAACATGACTCGTTTTGAAGTTCAGGTTCGCAACATGATTTAAGTCGATTATTTTAGATGCTTTACCACAGTTTGGCCCAAGTAGTCCATGCCCAATAGCATACGCCTCTAACCCTTGAGAAGGGGATGCAAGAGCCACAGAAATGGGAGAGAGCTGTTCTGGAACATTGTCAAGCTGCAATAGAGCAATGTCCAAAGGTTCTTTATATTCATACACTAGTTTAGCAGAACGCCAGATCCAAGGTTCCACATGGCCAAGACGAACCCAAATGTTTCTCTGTCCCTTGTTGGGCACGCTAACTTCATCAGCGACAGAGGAGCTCAAATCACCCGACTTCTGCAGTGCCAAATCCCTACTTTTATGCTCCAGTTCCATTTCCAGTAGATGAGCGTTTGTGAGTATCAGGCCTTGCTTGTTAAGCAAAACACCGGATCCACATACAACATCAGAATCGGATCCGCATACACCATTGTCGATGCTAATAAGACACACAGAAGCCATCGCCTTCTCAACATTTATGGGGTTGTGATTTGAGTTGCCTCTGTCATGATAAATCTTTTTCCCTGCATTTCGCGGCGCCTGCAGCAAGTCGCTTGCAATGGCTTCCCATGGAATCACCAGCTGCACAAGGCTAGAGTTTTGGATCAACGGTGGAGTCATATATAAACCAGGAAGAGCAAAAAAGCTCTAGTTACCTGAATTTGAGCACCAGTGGAATTGTGCTTTAATGGTGTACTTAAGATGCCAATAAGATGTCCATGCTCACCAAAAACAGGTCCACCTTCCATACCTGACATATACACTCAGAGTTACAATTTCTCGAGACCTCGAATAGGGTCTTGGGCTGGTCGTCAATCGCCCAATAGCATGAAGCAAACCAAATGTTACTATACACAAACTCATACCAGGATGGTAATGAATGTCGGCCATCAGTAATCCCGACGATTTGTTAGGCGGAAATAAGTTGGCAATAGATCCCACGGAGATACTGATATTCAAGAAGAGGAAGCAGCATTATTATTACAGCAGAGTTTGCAGAACTACACCAGTTCATAGAAAAACAAATTTCATATGTATACATACATGATAAAGGAATCGATTATTCCATTCATTTTAACGGAATGTAAAAGTTTTTGACCATACTCATAAATCATTTTTTCATTATGCACAATTCATAAGGGCACATTTTAGCAATCTCCTCATTTAAGTATTTAGATTCTAACCAAAACAATCTTGTATTATTATCCACATTTACCACTCCAATTGTTGTTGAACTCTCAAATAAAACAAAATAAAAAGGTAGCGTTATTTGACATTAATGAACTCATTTGTATATAAAGAATAACTCAAAATTAGGTCATTAATATATGAATCTTAATAGTAATTAAGAAAGTAAAGTAGTAATATAGTAACCCCTTTCTTTTATATAAGCAAAGTTGATTGCTACTTATACTATACACAAAATTACGGATAAAAAAAAGCACTTAGAATGAAAAATCGAATGGTGATGTCAACCACATGATTCAACTGAATATGATATGTATCCCATTCATATAACCTTTCCCGAATAGTTAGGAAAATGACTAAATTATTGTTGTATTCAGTTAGAAATTAATTTTATGATCCAAAAGAACAGTACCTGTTAATGAAATGTGGAGGAGAGAGGTCACCAAAAGGGGAACCCACAGCAAGAAGAAGATCTCCCCTTCTATGTGACACTGCAGTGCTAATCTTGGGGAGCTCCTATTTCCCAACAAGACTTAACCATAAAAATGTTTATTTCACCACGCACATTAATCAACATTGTTAGGACAAAGCCATACCTTCCAATGTAAGGAGAGTCCAAGAATGGCAATTGTAGTCATGGAAGACTGTGATTTATTGCCATTTGAACCTAAAGACCATTCGGCTTCCCATTTACGCTTGCCTGAGCTCGAAGAAGCTCCGATAAGCGATTGAAGAGCATTAGCAGATGCAGGGACATTAATCTGATAAATCCATAGACAAAGTATCAAAACATGCATAACAGGTTATGGAGTGTTACATAACACCCAGAAGTACTCACAAAAAGCATTATGTTTACAAAAATGCCCCTTATATATAGAAATCAAAATAGTTAAAAAGAAACTAAAAACATAATTTTTTTTGTAAAGAATGAACATAATTGTCTTTTTAATTTTTATATAATCATCTTTTCAAGTTTCTTTTTTTTTGGTATAAAAGGGCTGTTTTCGTCCATAAACCCGAAGTTAGGGGTAAATTTAAACAAAAAAACAAAGTTTATTAGGGTTAATTAATATGACTGAAAGTATATGCTAGTAAATTGATAATAGTTCAAAGTATAGACAATAAAAAGTAATTTTCCTTAAATAAAAATATTTAAGGGTAAATTACGAAAAAAAGACCGCCTTTTGAAGATCTTTTGCCCAAAAAGACCGTGAATGTTTTTTCAGTACAATTCGCAACCGTAAATGTTTGTAAGTTGCAGATGGTAACCCTACTTGACACTGTCAATTAAAACTAATGGAAAATTGGATAAACTAGTCTAATATATGACATGCAACACCTCGAACTTTCAAAAGTACCAAAATTATCCTTGAAAAAGCGGTCCTTTTGTGCAAACCGTGTTCAAAAGACAAGTCTTTTTTCTTTTCTTTTTTGTATTTTTGTGCAGACAGTTGGGGATGGAAATTTGGGGTGAAGGGTAGCTTAGTCATTGCGCTTCTTTTTTCAACTCTGTCATGACGGTGTACTTGTCTCGGAAAAAAAGTTCATTATCGTAGTATACAAACTATTTTTAAAAGACGATCATTTTTTGTATTTATCAAATATTTAATAGCGCTTATACCTACCAACTTTACAAGTTGTGCCTCAACCCAATCAACCTTTTCTGTTCTTACTCTGCCCTGTAAATGACAATGGATCAGAACCAATACAACGTACCGAACCTTTCCCTCTCATGTCAATACAAAACCTCGTACCTCGTCCATTATATCAATCCGAGCATCAGAAACTAACTTGGGTGGGCCCTGCAAAAGCTCAAAAGTTATCATCACAAGCAACACAAAACATCATAGTCAGTTGCTAAAGTTCCCACCTCTGAGGAAGTAGACAAAAGGGTTCAACAACAGAGGCCATAGTGACAACCAACGTAAAAGCCACATTGTTACGGTCCGAAAGAGCCTTTGCAACTTGAGCATCATAAAGATTATCAGGTAGTAACATCCCAGATGCTCGGAGTGTTGTTTTGCCAGAACTACACATATATACAAAAATAGATTTGAACACAACATAGACTTAGCTTCAACAAAACCAATTAAATCACTCACTTTCTCGTCTTCACGCCCACAGGATCCTACAAGAAAAAAGAAGCAAGTAATCTAAATGATCAGTAGAAGATGAATTAGACGCGAAGCGATATGAATCGGCAGGACTTACAGGGCCTTGGACTTGGACCATGACTGCGAATTTGCGGGCGTGATCGACGATTAGAGGCAAACCCATTTCGAGGAGGGTCTGGCTATAGAATGTTCAAGTTCGGACGTTTCATATTTATCAACCAGTTTCTGTAAAGAAGCTTTCACAAAAAAGTCCTCTAAAGAATTGGAATAAAAAAAAACAGAACAGCTGGATGGGACGATGACGATCTGTTTACATTTTGTCAACGGTAGTTTTTTTTTTCCATTTATTATGTCAAAGCAATTATAATATTTATATTTCCCTCCATTTTTCTATGAAGTGATATTGATATGCCACCAAAACCGTGATGCAAATATCCGAAACTGAATGAATGTGTTCTAGATTTGAAGTAAATTACGATAAACAAATGTCTGTTTCCAGCAAAATAATCAACTCAAGTGGCGGATGCTTCGTGTAAGAGCATTTAGAGTGGGGATTCTACCGATCGTTTTTTATGCGTCTTCTGACGATTTTTATAGAATCTACCATTGTGGAGTCGATTCCGATCGATTGATTCGTTTATAGTGGTCAATAAGAACGTGCCGCTTGTTATCTATTTTGAAATGAAAGAGCTGTTGCAATTTGCAACGGCTACTTAGTTTTTTCTTTCTTTTTTAATACAAAAATACTAAAAAATAATAATTTGATTTTCTGTAAAACCCCATCAAATCATTCTTCCATTTCACACACTTTCATCGATTCTTCTACTCAAACTTTCTCAAAATAATGTCGAATTCTAAGCGTCAACTTCTCGACGAAGACTACGAAAGAGTGGATGAGTTCAATCCATTTACGTTTGCCCCGACACCCGAAGGGCTCGACACGGTTGACGGGGTAGCTACACGGAAG
>JAYMSW010001972.1:0-14820 GCA_036897725.1 Erodium texanum | reverse complement strand
CGCCGACAAATCTCGCTAAAGTTTTAAAAAATGAAAGATAGTTGAACGGCTACTAGTTCAAGATGAAAAATGAGTGGTTGCTAGGATCCCAAGACGAGAGGATGAGTTTAAACATGAAAACCGAGCTTAAGCTTCTATTTTTATGGGCTAAGAAATATTAAATATAGGTTGCATGATATATAAGCTAAAGTCTTAGCTTAAAATTGATGTTTTTTTTTATAGAAAACATGTTAACATGCATGTATTATTTACATATTATATTGATATATGTATAGTATAGGTAATATAATATACAAAACCAGTTTTTTCGAGTATTCCCGAGTACTCCCTTGACATCTTCGTCGAGTTTTAGAATACTGGGCACAGGAGAGGGCAGTAGGAAGGAGCTAGAGAGGCGACTGGTTAATCGGTGACTGGACAACATCAGAAGAAAAGGAAAGAGAGGAGGATGAGAGGGGGAGAGAGCACGACGGCTCATCTCTCCCTGGCTGCGCAATAATGGTCAGCGGCTCTAGGGTTGAAAGAGCTCTAAAGTATTAACGTTATAGTTATTTACATACATATTTTTAAATGTAAATATCATATTTATATATCAACCATCAATGACATCATTAGGATTATTAAGGAATTGAGTCTTTTTTGTGAATTTTATATGTTCGCAGTCCAAAACGAAAGAGCTTGTGGGAACAATCATTTCATTTTTATGTTTCGACCTTGAATGAATAGGTTCAGAAGACGAGAAAATTAAGAAATAACCACGAGAAAGACTAAACCAATTCATAAAGATGTACCGGAAAATACAACACTTTCATTACTAAACCGATCAACCAACCCTCAGGAGAAGCCAATGTCAAATATGAAAAGTTTCTATTTTGTTTTCACATCGGCTAGCATCGTAGTTTAAAGCTTCATTTCATGAGCACTCCCATATCCCATTTATTTATATTTTGAGCTCAATCTTAATTTTTATATTAACTGACTCATTATTATAAACAGAATAATTTGTAATTTAAATAATAAAAAGCAGAAACAAACACATGAGGAGGATATGGGGTGGGGTTGAGAGATCATAGCCAAAAATAAATACACACACAGGAGCTGCAACCACCACACTTAAACCCTTGGCAGAATCGCCAGTTGCATCTCCATCACACAATTTAAACTCTTCCACTATTCACAACCCAAAAGACTGTAATATATATATATATTCCCATGAATCTCTCTGACAACACCACCTATATTATATATATATATATAGCCCAAAATATTCTTCATTTCTACGTTCTAACATCCAATTTAGCAATTCAGAGAACACTTATGCCCTACAAAGTTTTTTCAATCGGATAAATCAATCAAACTTTTTGAACATCTCAGTCCTTACCAACAAAGTTCAGCCGATTTGTCACAACAGTTTTTTTTTACTTGGAACTCTGGTACCACTAAGTCAATCAGGTTTGGTGGTAATTCCTATTCTAAATCTTAATCTATAATCCTAATCTATGGCATGTACTAAGATTCAAACCCGGAACCTTACTTATGTACAAGTGAACTCCAAATCTTAATCTAATCCTAATATATTTGCATGTACTAAGATTCTCTCACTTATGTAGAAGTGAGCTCCTTACCATTTGGTCGGGTAGTTGGGAGATTTCAGTTAGAAAATAGCATTCATCATATATATAGTTAAAGGTTATGACATGACATATAGATATAGAGCAAGAATTTAAAGAAACCTACATTCTTCTTCTTCTGAGTTCTTGGTCATACCCATAAGGCGGTTTCTTCTTTCAGCATACACCTTACAGTGTCTCATTATCCAAAACCTCTCTATCTCCTCCGGTTTACGCCCGGGAATCCTTCCCGCTATCAGATCCCACCTGAAACATAAACTTATCGTCTTGGAAACTCCCTCACACTCAGGTGAAAACCAAAGATTGAAAACTGGAAACTAATCATAACCATTGGGTTTTATAGTTTTTAACGGTTGAGATGTTTCTAAACCTGAGTTTAGATACATCTCAGTCGTTAAAAAACTATAAAATCCAATGGACATATATGGTTTTCAGTTTTCACGTGATTGTTTCACTACACATCACTATGGAAAACAACAATGGAATGAGAAATTCAAGGTTTCAGGAAAGCAACATCTGAGCTACCATGGCCAAAACCCAGGCTCTAGGATCAATAACCATAAAAAGGGTAACAGACCTGCATCAATCGCTGCAATAAATGCCCTTTAGGACTGACCTAATTAATCGAGACAAGAACTGTCTCATATGATGTTTAGTGTTCGAATCCTAGTCATTTGTTTGAACGGGTATGGGGTGGGGGGTTAATGTTAACTTTTGATGAACTTCATCAAAGGTAGGGTTAAGGACTAAACAAGGAATTGTCAATAAAAAAAACACTGCAATAAATGAAAGCGTCCTTGACAGAAAAGACAAGATGTCCTCTTTATGGCACATTCATGTCAGAACTCAAAGCTGATATGATATAACTCAGCTCTTACTGGTTTCAAATCATGTAACCTTTTCCCTCTGCTCTATACAATATTTTTGAAAGAGACAAATGAACGTTGGGTTTGCGGTTCGTTCATGTGTAATAAATAACCATCTAATTCAAGCCATGAATATGATGAAACGAATACTATGTAGTGAATATGAAGCCAAAGAAGATAAAACAAATACAAACTGATACGGTACAATATTTTTGACACAGTACAATTCAGCTCTTAATGGTTTCAAATCATGTAACCTTTTTTTTTCTGCCCTATGTACAATATTTTTGAAAGAGACACATGAACGTTGGGTTTCCGCCTCGTTCAACTGTAATAAATAAGCATCTAATTCAAGTTATGCCTATGATGAAGCGAATACTATGTAGTAAATATAAAGCCAAAAAAGATAAAAAACAAACACAAACTGGTGTAACTAGACATGATTTAAGATTGGTTTAATTATAACTACCTTGTTTCTTTCCTTAGAATGTTTTTGAAGGATTTCATGACCCACCCTAAATTATAGTGTACTATACCGGCTTCATATTAAATATTTCTAAATATACTATTACCATTATCTGTGAACATGCATTAATGTGCAATTATTATTCTATAATTAGCCCTTTCTCTAATGCATGGGTTCATAGTTAAGCTATAGACTATTGTGTAAAAACTCGCATAAGAAATTACAGAAATGAAAACCCGAAACTTGGATAGTTTATATGGTGATAGGCAAGAAGTTCAAAGAATAAATAAAATCTACACACCTGTCTCCAACCAGTCTGTACATCCTGTTGATCAGATCCTCTTCTTGTTCAGTCATGTTTATAAACTCCCATTCTTCACTGCTTACTTCTGCATCAACAAACCCAAAAAAGGGCACAATCCATGTATAAATCTGATTCTTGACCCGAAAACATAAGAAATCAACACAACCAGAAAATAAAAGAGAAGAGTGAGGTGCAAAACAAGGGTTGTTAATGCTATAAAATGATGACCGAGAAAATACATGAAAGCACCTTCAGAGTTGGAGGAACTGGTACTGGTGATTTTAACTGGTTTACATGGATGTTCAAGATCCATATAGCTTCCTTCACAAATGGGGGCAGACAAAAAGGTTTATCAAAGAGTAGTACTTGCTGAGAATAGTATACAAATTTGGATGTTGCAATCTAGAGTAGGATAAAGTATAAGTTTTTACGCTAAATAGGGGATGGAATTTTTATAGGAAGGAACTAGAGAGAGGAATTAAGAGATCAAGTACTGCTGCATGCATGGACTGGCTGGTGTGACCCAACAGACATGTTTGAAGTAACAATTGACTTGTAGCTATGCAGTCAATGGATAGACTACTCTCCCTCTTCTTCTCTATCATCATACATTTAAAATTTTCAATATTGCTAGTAATGAATGTGGCTTATGAGATTAGAACAATCATGAATACAGGGCATTATATTTAAATTTTAAATTCTAGTATCAGATTTGTAGTTCTGTGCAAGTCAACTGCACTGTTAAACACCATTGCAAGCGCTTAGTTTCATGAATCTTCATCAATTCATGTGATAAGTACAGGAGAACACAAACCTGGTGTTGACTCATCTTGTTGATGTGGATTTAGTGACCACTTGGATAACACTAGTTGGGCCCTCCATCTAATAGCTTAAGCTTTTATGTTGGAGCAGATTGAACAATTCTAGAGTAAAAACAAATTCATGATGTCAGCATAGTTGTGTTTTAGTGAAAATTAAGGTAACACAGATGGTTACATGAGGCAGTCCATACCATCCATAAATAGGCTTGGGGGGATAGACTATATGGTCAGTTCGAAGCTGCAGCATGCCTTCATTGACTGGACTTTATCGACTGGCCACACCATGTTCCCTGTTGAAACCTTTATTCAAAAACTGCAATGAAAAATTATAAGAAAAAAGAACATAATAGTGTTTGTTAGGAGAAATGAATCATAGACATATCAGAAAGGACGAAAATTTCCTTGTTAGTTTAGTATAGTTGGTCTCAAGAGTGGAAAACAAAAGCACTTTAAGGAAAATTATTTCCTATGTACTAAAAAAAATAGGTCCTCGCTCATTTTTTCAGTTATAGTGAAACTGTTTCCATAACTACTAGTACTACCAACATTAATTTCTTTTTCTGATGAGCTGTGTAGGTTTCAGTGGAGGTTGGAAGGTAAATAATGGTGTCAATAATATTCTTCTCTATGCAGCTGAAAAAAGATCAAGGATCATGAACCGTAAAGAACCATCAACACAGCTCTACAAAAATAACAAGCTAGCAAATATTAACCTGCAATCTAAGTTCAGTAAATTCAATCTGTCCTTGAGTTATTTGAACATATTACAACCCCTTTTCTAGGGGAGTTCTATAAAAGAAACTACTAGAGAATTGGGTTATGTGGAAAATAGATTCTCTATTTTTTCCACATACGTTTGAGTAAACCAAGGGCTAGATCTCAACACAACTAAACCCGATAATTTTCACACTAAACAAACAAATAAACTAAGGATATATTTATTATCCGGATTCTAACTAAAAGGTTTACAAATTTTCAATTATTATTATTTTTGATTGATTATAAGGAATATGTGCTATTTTCTAGACCCAATCGAATTTGGCCCAAAAAAGTCAGATTCCAAGTGAGCCTGGTCACTAAAGTAGAAGAATCCCACTACCCTTAGTTGGCTATAAATAAGAGCAATTATCACTTCCCTTCCATAACCAAGAAAAAGGCTTAAGAACTAGCTTCCTTATCCACAACTAACCAATCGCCATGTCTTCCATGCAATGTTGCAGACCCGCTGACCAGAACTACCACCAGGGCCAGCAGCAACATCACTCAAGCTCATTTGGCCAGATGCTCGGCTCCGTATTCAAGCCTCAAGGTGTCCACAACCACAATGGGTCAACTACTGCCTGCCAGACTCAGTGCTACTCCCAAACCCACCAGGGCCAGCACATGAACCACAACCACTCAATGGGCAAACCTGCCAACTCTAATGGGCATGGCTATGGATACGGCTACGGAAGCGGGCCCATGACCCATGGAATGGGAATGGGTACCACACAGACCCATTTCTCAAGCCAAAGTAGTGGTGGTCACCTCCATGCACCTCATGGTCAAGGTAATTGTTATGCATGCCCATGGTGACTCTCCTGCCTGCCAAGGAAAGGCACACAGGAGGAGAGGTCTGCTCAGGAGGCTCAAGGATAGAATATCTGGTGGTAGCAGCAGTGACAGTGAAAGCGAAGTGACAACGAAGGCTGCAGGAGAAACAGGAAGCACAGGGTAAGTATTTCTCTTCACTATTTAGATAATTAACAAAGTTCCTCCACAATCATCAAATATGTCTCAACTATATCTTTTGGTGTCAATTTGCAGTGCTAAGAGAGCAACTATATGTGGTACGTGAAGCCTAGTCATGAAGCTGCCTATCAATATATAATAAATAAAGACTACTGAATAAAATGCCCGAGTCATATGCATGGCGTAGGGTGGATATGTAACTTCACATCTAAGGTTTGTTGCATATATATGTAAAACAAGTTCTTGGTGTGTTCTATAAATAAAACGGTTTGGTGATCATGATAAAAAATAGGCACTGTTTTCTTCTAATATATAAAAATATAGCTTTCCTTTCATCGGGATTATACAATCACCAACAGAGAACAATTCATTTGACATATATTATGCTCATATGATTACAAAGGAAATTGCAGAGAAAATAATAAACATAAGCAGAATAAAAGAATGACTAATGTCTTGCAAGAACTATAATCTGAAATAATAAACAGAAAGATAAAAATGAATTAACCCAAGGAATGGAAAAGGGAAAAGGAAATATAAAATGAAAATTCTCTTCATAGTAAAAGAACAGGAGAAGAAGAACTACAGCATAATCATAAAGTACTTGCAGGAGAATAGTTCAATAATCGGCACAATGCAACTTTATTTGAAAATTTATTAACTGCTTCTGTCTAATACTCGTGGGATTCTAACAATTAGACAATGATATGATTCTCCAAGGAGCTCGAAATATATGATTCTCAATGGTAAAGCATAAATGTAGTCATTGATCCCATTTAATAGGACTAGTAACTTCTTTATGCTTTCTTACGTTTTTTTTGTTAAAATACTCTTGGCACTGCTATTCTTTTTCACAATCCAGAAGCAAACTCTTTTGAATTGAAATTATGAAATTTATCACGTGGGATAATCAAGGACAAAAACAAAACAAAAAACAAATTGTGCTACATGTACGATTCAAAGTCCTCCATAGTTGAAAATAATGAAATTTCCCATACCATTTTGATCTTTCATATCACTTTCCGGTACCTAGGAATAAACTCTTGAAACCACTCCCGTCAGCCAATCACACCCAAAACTTCAGCTCCATCACAGACCACAAGGCCAATTTCTTTGGTTAGAGAATAAATTAAACGACTATAACAAGCTTTGCGCCTAGCTTGTAGTCAACCAACATTACAAATGAGGAGTTATTGACAAAGATAAATCCACAAATTCAACAGAATATGGAGAAATTGAGAAAACCCAAACTTTAGGGATTCTCCATTAAATCGTGTGGTTCGTGAAAGTGATAGATAACTTCAAAGAAACAACCACTTGCAGAAACAAAGAGGCGTGCAATTGAAGAAAATACAGCAAACAGAAATTCAGGGAAAACCTGATCATCCGATCGGAGGAAGATGGAGCACCAGCACCGCCAGCAAACACCGCACCGCAGGTGATAGAACTCCGGTTCATAGGTCTGAGATGAAGAAGAAGCCGTTTCCGATTCAGGAGAGAATTTTGAAACCGAATTGATTTTTCTTAATGCAATTCCTGTAAAGCCCTAATCACTTGGGCACCTCCATGAAAATGATTTTGGCGCCAGATTGTGGTAAAGAAACACATCGAAGCTTTCAGCACTCGTGTTCGCGCGCTTGTTTCATATGGCTGAGCCAAGCTCAAGCTTCTGGTCCAAAGATGAACTGGTGACTGTAGGAAGCTAAACTATGACGCAGTATGGTTTGGGTGAAGTGGGCTTATGATTCGTACCTCATTCCTAACTACTCCTTACGGGCCTTGTCCAATTTACTAAGCATGCTCAAGGTAAGCAACAAATTTTGTTGTTTTTATAACATATTGGATTTACCAAACAAACTTCACAACACAGTTATTACAAGTGACATTTGTAATTGAATAAAAATTATATTTATTAGATTTTGTCCATTGGAATGATATTACCCCATATAAGCATATATCCAACATAAGAAAAAATATCCCTAGTTCATACATGAGTTGTTTTATTCATAAAACGTCTAATATATTTTAGATTAAAAACCTTTACAAAATGACAATAGACTTTTACAATTCGAAATAGGAGCTCCAAATAACGAAAAACACTGGGTAAAAACCATTCACCGCCCATGCAAACATAAGCGTATCAGCCCTATAATCTCAAGAACATAATTTTTTTAAATAATTTGACAATTATTACTCTCAAAACAAAGGATAATACTACATATATGTGTTGTTGTTTTTTGTTTTGTTTTGTATGATGGCCATTCCATCTTAATAATTTGGGGCGTAGTCACGTTGATTAGTCGATCCAAAATAAATTAGTTTTTGCACATTAGTTTTGAAATTTAAACAAAAACGAAATAAATAATAAGATAATAAACCATCTTTTAAAAAAATAAAATAAGAAATGATGATAATTCATCTTTAATATCGTATCCAAACCGAATAAGATTATATATGTTTTATTCACCTTTAATGGCTACGTCGTGTTTTTGCATGTACACGTGTTAATTTTTTTGCAAACATTAGGAGCTGTGTCATCAAGTAGATGGTAGTTGATACTCAATCGGGTACAAGATATATGCCGCAAACTGTGGAGATCGAAAACAACTATACTATTATTGTCTTGGCTGATAGAATGTCAACAAAACAGAATCGTCTTTACACTCATTCTGTAGACACAACATGAACATGCACATTGCCATTGGAGATAAGATTTGTAGATGCCTAATCTGCTTTATTCCTTTTTAAATGTTTCAATAATCTTGCCTTGTCGTGCCTCTTAAGAGCCACTCCTTTTCTTAATAGTCAAACTATGTCCAAATTCAATTGTTTTCCTATTTTCGTATTTACTACTGTTATTAACAAAGTTTTGTCTCTTATATTATTATATGAGATCCTGTATTTGAATTCTAATAAATTAACTGTACAGAAAATAAATATAAGATAAAAAAATACTCTGCCCTCCTTCTACTTGTAATTCTTCAAATCTATTATAGAGTTGAGCACTCTTTAAAGCTGCTCGATCCGTATCTTATACATTAACAATTAGGAAAAGAAGGATATGGTTTATCATTAAACGACAAGTGGCAAAGATATGGAAACCCCACAAAGGCCCATTTATGGAGCAAAAAGAGCCAATGATTTTCACCCACATTTATGTTGCTTTGCTCTCACCTTTTTTCTGCTATAAAAATGGGTTATGAGCCAGTAATGTATCATCAACAGACAGAATAAAGCAGTCCAATTAGAGAGCAGAGAGACCCAAAGCATTTTTGGTTTGTTCACTCTCCCTCAAAGGCTTCTAGCAATATTGCACTATTATTATGCGACAAGCTAGAAGCCTTTGGAGAGAGTGGACAAAGAGTGGCTTAACCCTTTTTGTTTGATATTAGATACGCTTTCGAGTAGGATTAGGATGAAAGTGCATATATGTAAATATATCTTTTTTACATCTAATTGGACTAGAACTAGTAGTACGTGTGACGTCTCTAACGTTACATAGTTATTTCGATGGCATGCATTACTCACTCTCCCTCAAGGGCTTCCGATTTCGTTTGGCAAAGACGGAGGCCCTCTGAAGGAGAGTGGATAATACTTGTCATGCTTTATTTTTTCTTCCTATATGGCATGAAGCATTGAGGATGAGAAACTACCACCAAGTTATTTCAGGTTCGTTTGAGTTATAATAACATGTATATTTTTTATGCATCATTGTAAGTATGAAAAGACACTTAAGGTGCGGACGTAAAAGCCTTTATGACACAATCAATAATTCAATTTAAAATTATTGTCATGATATGATATGATGTTCATCTTTCGTTAGAATCATTTTATCATTGATGCATATTTGTTGTTAATAATATCCCTTTTAGTTATAATATTAAAATCTCAGATGATTTCGACTTTATTTAACGCATAAATGATTTAGAGGCGACCATGTACTGAAATAATAAATAAATGAAGGAAAGAAGGTCCAAGAAAAGAAAGTGGGGACACAACACACAAATGAATATGGGTAACAAACAAGAAATGCAGCAGTAGAGAGTAGCAAGGCATGTGAGGAGAAGAGAGTAATTGACCCACCATCATAATAATAATAATAGCCTCTCTCTCTCTCAATTTCAGGATGAAAAGTGGAACCATGAATGCTGAACCTGTACACTTCTTTCACAACCTTAATTAGATAAAGTGGTGGAGATTGCAGAACAGCAGCCCAACCTTATCCTCGCCTCCATGCACGTGACTTTTTTGTTTTTCACTTTCTCTCACTCCTGGACAAAACTTTCTTATTGCTCCGTCCATTTTATTGAATAGGAAAACATTTCAATTTAATAAATCAACTGCTCATTTTTGGACTCTAGATAATTTGAACAGTAAGTTTTTTTAGTTCTGACATATGGTTAACTCTGTTTATTTTCGATATACTCTAAAATTGTATATTAGGTTTTTATTTCATGTGTTTTCTATTTTAATTAGTTAACTAAAAAACTTTATTTAGGGTATGATATAAACAAAGCTTTTGAATCTTCAATTTTGGTTCAACTTAGTGCTTCAATGATTTCAGTTTTTCAAATTTAGTCAGGTTATATTTTAATATATTGTATTTTCATTCAATATATCTGTTAGTGTAGCCTTTGTCACGTCAAAGCCACCAACAATACAAATTTTAAGTGGATATATTTAAATAGTTGCAGTAAATGATTGAAATAATATACAATTGGAGTCGTATTTGATCTCATGAACCCAATAGATATTAACCTATTAATTAGGTATCTTAAATGGATTGATGAAACCCAGAAACTGAAATCACAAAATCACACTGGTGCTTACTTTGCGGAGCTTCATTGATGTAGCTATACAGGAGAGCCCAATATATAACTAGAATCACTAATAATATAACTCACCATCATCATAATCATCAACATATTTACCATAATGCCATCGCAATATTGACCATATTCTTATACTAGACGTTACACAGAATCTTTCTGAGTTCTCCTCCTCTTCTGACATGTTAGGCTAGGCAAGCTCTTGATTCTTCTCCACCACTCTCACACCCTCTGCAGATCTAAGCACATTGGCCTGTGTTCAATGTAATAAATACATGTAAGGAAGAGATTAGGGATAGATAGATAAATAGATAGATATAGATACCTGGTCTTCAGTAATGTCTACAGCAAAACCATCAACAATAACCAAGGACAATGTCTTCTTGTAGGAACCAGGTTCAAGATTGCTAGCCAACAGTCCGTCATGCTTCCTGCTCAGATACAGATCAAGCTCATATGATCCTCTTTTTGTTCTATATCATTTTTTTTTCCAAACAAAAAAAGCATTAGACATACATATATGTTACATTAAAATAATATATGTAATAAGTATAATTAAATAGTAGGAGGAACATACTGACCTATCGGCTCGAAGACGCTCGTATTGAGGATCATAGTTCATGAAAACGAAGTATATCTCACTTCTTTGGCTGCCCATTTTGGCTTCTTGATTTTGTCTGGTTTTTGTGTCAAAGCACACAGAAGGAGATGGCTCTTCTTTATGCTTTGCTTTCGGGTCCAGTACTCACTATAGGAGACTATTTATACATGGTGGACATAGGAATGATACAGGCACACGGATACGCAGTTTAAGAAGAAGAAAAAAACTGAAAATTAATAATTACTTTAAATTGCTTCATAAAATAAAGAAAATGCTATTGAATGATATATACTTATAGGAAGTACCGTGATTCTGAACAAGAAGTTTCTCTTCTACGGTGTTAATTAGTGCTAAAAAAAAATACTGCTGCCACACGCTTATATGCCGTAAAAGTCAACACATTAATATATATTAGTTGTTCATCAACATTAATTAACTATAATTACTTAAATTAAAAACTCCGCCATCATGGCCTATCTCCACCGGCACTCTCACGACCACCTCTCCTTTTTCTCTAGATTAACAGGATCAATATAAATCAAATCATTCATAAATATATAACAACTTTCATGATTTTCCATCTAATAATTAGGCTTATAATTAACTAGTTGCTTTGCCAATTAACCTTGAGAATTAAAAAATTAAAAATCAAATTAACAATTGTACATTTATCTACACAAATTTCAAAGTTGTAAAATATTATACATTTCTATGAAGATCAAAACATGTGAATAAAATAATGTACGAGTTTTTAATCTGCAGGCTGGTAGGAAAATATAAAATTAAGTCAAAATACTAAATTTTGATAGGCTCATACTTAAACTAATAACAGATTTTAAAATATTTATAAGAAAATGACGTCAAAATATATATGTATACATCTTTATAATCGTGACTCTGAAACATGCGGTCAAATGACAATGTTTACGTGCATAATCACATGCTCACATGGGGTTTCCACTGTCCATTGCATCATGCCAGTGCACTATTAAGAATATCAATAAAGTAGTAATTAGGCGCTAATTAATTTTAAATTAACAAAGCTGGTTGGTACTCTATAGTTTCCTAGATTAAGTGCACTCGTAACTGAATTATATGTAATCATAAAAAAAGCTATAGATAAGAGTGAGGGGCTGTGGTCCAATATCATCACATTCAGACACATGAAAGTGCACGTTCAAGTTCCTGAATTCACTGTGAAAGTATACAGTACAGTACCATGGAGCAATAACTTCGACTTGAACCACATTAATTTGTCCGTATATATACCATATTTTCTGCCCTTTTTTCTATTCATCTCTATAATAATAACTCTCCTTTGTATTTTTCTTAACTTTTTCGAACTATACCCTTACATTTTTTTAACTGTAAAAATTCCAGTACAATAAAATAACTATTATTCATTTTAAAATAAAACGTTCATTTTAAAAGATTACAAGAAAAAATAATAAGTGAGAAATCAGTGTTTCACTTCTCTAGTATACACACAACACACATGTTACTTTTCTTAGTATACTTAAACTGAATCATACAATAATATTGTTGACAAATTACATTAAATTTTAGATTTTGATTATCGTCAATGATTATATTTGTAATCTGCTTGAGTTGAAAAAACGGTAGTTGATGAATGGGTGTGCACGTGAGGACTAACATGGTTCGGATGTGCAAATTGCAGGACCCACCAAACACAGACACACACGTGTCGGTCATGCAGACGGAGGAAAGGTCGGGACCGGATTTAGAAGAGCATCGTCGCTCGTGTGGGTTGGCACTGACAGCCTAAGTCACATGGCAATGTTGCGGTCCTGTTGACTGGGTTCTCTGTGGAAGAGAAACCCACACGTGAGGTTCTGGTCTGGACAAGCTGTGTGTGTATTTACGTCGTGCCGTACGTGTGTTTAATGTTCCATCAGATCAACATGGCAGAAAGTGAAACCATGCCCACGAGGTAGTGATCTCCTACTACGGTACGGTGATCGTGCTCCTGCAGTTATCACGGAGTGCTGATCTAATTTAACCGATGGATCAGCTTAATACTGAAGCTGAAGACGTCTATAGTTGAAAGAAAAGTTATTATATAGTTAATTATGTAAAGTTGACTTAAAGTTTCAAATGATATATCATACGAATGAAATTACTTCTAGCAGTTATGTAATTAAATAAATTTCAATTCATATTTTGTATTTGTAAAAACTATGTATTTTTTTGAGTGAGATTATTAAATATTACTAATAATTTATTATATATATATTTGGTCATATTTAAATTTGAATTCAATTAAATAAGATAAATTCAAATAGTGAATTCGAATTTTGTTATTAACTTTAAAGTATATTTAAATTTTAAAGATTTGAACCTATATTATTATTTAATTGATACAAGTGTTTACCAAATAGTAAGAGAAGCATAACATATATATTCTTGTTATATGGTGATGCACAGCCTTAACGTGCATGTCACCTATTTTTGTACAAAATTCCATAACATAAAACCGAAAACCACTTAGAAGATGGTGACAGCATTACCTAATTACCGATATAAGCATCTTCAAGAAGTAGAATCACAACTTCTATGGAAGGCCTGGCCTCCGTTGACTTCCCTATACAAGCCCAAGCAATGTCCAAAACCTTCATAGCTTGCTTCCTCTCCACCTTCCCTTCCACGCCAATATCCATCTTCGCCTCCTCCAATTTCCTCCCCTTTATACACTTGTCCAAAAACAGCGGGTCGGGTCCTCCCAAGAGGTCCAGCATTATGATACCAAAATTGTGAATGTCTGTCTCCTGGCACGGGTCGCATTGGTAATGGCACGTGTTCCTCTCCTGGGGCCGGACCGGAGTCTCGCCGGAGATATGGAGTCGCTCCGCCAGCTGGGTGAATCCGTAGCCGGAGAGGCGGGCTGAGAAGTCAACGCAGATCATGATGTTGGAGGCTTTGACGTTGCCGTGGACGTTGAGTTTCATGTTCTTTTCGCGGCAAGGAGAGTATGTGTGGATGAATTTGATAGCGCGACCTATGTCAAGGATTATGCTTAGGCTTTGCCTCCAATTTAGGGCCGTGTGACCTTGTTCCCTTCCGCCTTAAATAATTATATGGGACAATATGAATGTAAGTCAACGATGTGTAACATATTCTAAATTTTATATATGTATATTAAGTACATGTTATAAAGTAGTATGATTATATTAACTTAATCGCATAATAATTTCAACCCTCTTATATTCTAACTTCTAAAATGATATAATCGAATATAATCTTGATTAAATAAAATAAATTGAATTTTGATCTTCTCGAATAATTTTATCATCCTAATAATATGATTTAGTAGACGAATGTTATATTTGAAGCCACAAATGTAACTTGATCAATTCTTCTTTGAATCATTGTGATGCAATGAGTTTCAAGTGAAAAGAAGCGAGAGAATCTATAAATATGTGTAAGAAGAAGCTAGCTAGCTCACCAGCAAGGAGGTCAGCTAAGCTTCCCATGGGATAATAATCACACATCACAAACTTGATTCTCTTGGCATACAAATAAGCCGTAACCGGGACCAACAGGTCGCAACTCC
>JAYMSW010001971.1:0-14823 GCA_036897725.1 Erodium texanum | reverse complement strand
ATGTCCACTTCCGTCTCAAACGAGAACCTCTTAATGGCTCTAGGAAGCGACGAGAATCTCCAGAACAAGCTGTCGGATCTCGTGGAGATGCCCAACGCCTCCAATTTCAGCTGGAACTACGCCATTTTCTGGCAAATTTCCAGGTCCAAGTCCGGTGATTGGGTTCTTGGTTGGGGTGATGGGTCTTGCAGGGAGCCTAACGAAGGCGAAGAGTCTGAGGCCACCAGACTCCTCAACCTCCGGCTAGAGGACGAGACCCAGCAGAGGATGAAGAAGAGGGTTCTCCAGAAACTGCACACATTATTTGGTGGGTCTGAGGAAGAGAACTATGCTCTTGGACTGGACCAGGTCACAGACACTGAGATGTTCTTTCTCGCATCCATGTACTTCTCCTTCCCTCGCTGGGAAGGTGGTCCTGGGAAGTGTTTTGCTTCCGGGAAGCATGTTTGGATCACTGATGCACTCAAGTCCTCAGTTGATTACTGTTTCAGATCGTTTCTTGCCAAGTCAGCTGGTATTCAGACCATTGTTATGGTCCCTACTGATGTTGGAATTGTGGAATTGGGTTCGGTGAGATCTGTTCCTGAGAGTGTAGAGTTGTTGCAGTCAGTGAAGATGTGGTTCTCAACACACTCATCCCTTGTAAGGGTTAAGCCACTGCCATCCCTACCAGTACCGGTGGTGAATGATAAGGTTGAAAATGGCCCTTTGACCAATTTAGCTGTCCAAGAAAGACCCGAAAGGATGGCCAAGATATTTGGGCAGGATCTGAATGTGAACTCTAGTAGGACTCATTACAGAGAGAAACTTGCTATTAGGAAGATGGAAGACAGATCAGCCTGGGATTGCTATGCTAATGGTAATAGGGCTGTGTTTCAACCAAACCGAAATGGCACTCATGCACCAGTTTGGGCTAATATCTATGGTTCTCAAGCCCCAGCTGCTAATGCTAAGGGGGTTCAGGGACAAGATTTTCGGCTTAACCACTATCAGCCACCACAGTTACAGAAGCAGATGCAAATTGATTTCTCAGGGGCCACTTCGAGGCCTTCTATGGTTCCTGAACCTGAGCATTCAGATATTGAAGCTTCATGCAAGGAAGAGATGCCAAGCACAGCTGATGAGAGGAAGCCACGCAAACGGGGAAGGAAGCCTGCAAATGGAAGAGAAGAGCCTCTGAATCATGTAGAGGCAGAGAGGCAGCGAAGAGAGAAGCTCAACCAGCGCTTCTATGCATTAAGAGCTGTTGTGCCAAACATTTCCAAGATGGATAAAGCATCCTTATTAGGGGATGCCATTGCTTACATCAATGAGCTTCAAGCAAAGCTTAAGGTCATGGAGGAGGAGAGGGAGAAACTTGGGAGCACCTCAAGGGATGCTTCGACCATGGAGGCCATGTCAGAAAACCAGAACCTCACTCATGTTGATATTCAAGCTTCACATGACGAGGTTGTTGTAAGGGTGAGCTGCCCGTTAGACTCACACCCTGCATCAAAAGTCATCCAAGCATTTAAGGAGTCTCAGGTTAATGTTCTTGAGTCTAAGCTTGCTGCTGCTAATGATACGGTGTTCCATACATTTGTTGTCAAGTCCCAAGGATCCGAGCAGCTAACAAAAGAAAAGTTGGTAGCAGCGTTTTCCAGAGAATCTAGCTCCTCAAAGCCATTGTCATCTGTTGGGTAATGCTACATAACATAGTGCATAGGCTGTATATGTAGTGAAGCTCCCTTTTGAATGCTTCTCCTTAAGGGAACAGCAGTGCAAAACTAGAAGTAGGAAATAACCACCTATTGACAAGTAGGGCAGCAAATTTTCTATATTTTTAGTATACATATACTGTCGTAAGGTAGTTAATTATATTCTTTCCAAGTGAATTGAACTTGTAAGTCTTAACCAACCGTATGATTGTTGGTTTATCAGAAGTTCATATAAATTTGTTTCGTTTTTCCAATGCCTGTTTCTTCACTTTTTGCATTAGTATCGTTGCTTCATATGATTTTGTTGTGGAGTCTTTAAGGGTTTAGTTTTGCAAGGCAAATGTTTATATTGAAATGACACAGAGATTGATCCTTGACTGTTGGACATGCTGAGGAAGATGAATCCATTAAAAGTAAGCAAGTTTGTTGCTGATTTGCTCTTGCTTTAAATAGGAAACGTTAAGGAAAGTGATTTGCAGGCTGATTGTGAGAATCTTATATTCGGGTTTCTTTTCTCAGGAAACAAAGAAGTGTGTTTAGCAAATGGCATGAAAAAGAAGGAAAGAAGTGATGCTCTTCTTGATTCAAGGCCATCCCTTTAAAGCAAAACTGAGGTATCTCCATTCTCTTACCTTGGAACAATATCTTGTCTACTGATAATATGCTTATAGTGCGATGAAAGAAAAGAAAGTCAAATAATATGTAGTAGATGTGTCCAAGGACAGCCCGTGGGAAATGTGATCAAGAAAAGGTTGAATTATGCACCAATGAAGCACTAGGGAACAAAAATAAATGTATGGTCTGTGTGGATTGCAAACATTTGCAACTTGCATGACATGAAAACCACCATTGATGGCATTTAGTAGAGAGCAGAGCAGTAGTTGTTGATTCTAGATGACACCCGATTAATATGATTGACCTATTAATTGTGAATCAGATATATCCGATCCAATTTTAAAACATACACTTAAAATTACGAGCTCAAGGATGTGACTCGTTTTTTTTTTCTTTTTATTTTCAGAATTGAGGGTGTTTGTACCCAAAGTTTAGTTTAGGTCCAGCACCACTAGAAAGTAGAAACTCTTGGAAGGTGTTGTTTTCAGATGTTGATTCACATGTGCTTTGGGGCCTTATTTTCTGTCTTTGAAACATATAAACCATATTTGCTTATGAAATAAATGCATGTGTTTTTTATTCTTCTGTTTAAAAGTAATAGAAACACAAAAGCAAATTAGCAAAGCATGTGAAGAATGGTTTGTTGGTGGTCAAATCAAAGCCTTTCCTTTCTCGTATCCACAATTGCATACAACTTTAATAAACATCACACATTTCAAACTCTTTTTCTAGATAGTGTTCATGAATGGTTGGTTCTTAGTCTTTTCTTACACATTGTTTTGATGCTCTCTATTTGCACCTTTTTTTTTTTTGAGTGAAATGTTAACTTTGCATGTTTTTTTTTGTGGAAAACTTAACTTTACATGTTTGTTTTATTCCATCTTATATTTGAGTTTTAATCTAGATCGATTCTCAATTTATTTTTATATTATCTTTGTAGCATTACATGTTAATTTAGTTTTTTAAAAAAAGAAAATAACATGTTATTTTAGTTTTGTCTCTCATATTTAGGATTATTTTAAATATTTTTGGTGAAGGAAATTCATGAGACCTTTGAATTACGAGTTTACATCAAATGTGTTAAATAAGTTAGTTGATTGGTCTAGAGTCAACAAATGGAGAACCTCCCATTGGACCGACCCATTAATTATTAAGATCACATTAATGTTATAATTATTGACGTGAATTACCTTTTGGATGGCGGACATTAAATTGTAAAGTGCATGTCTTTTTTTTATTTTTATTTATTTCATTTCATTATATGCTATAATCTAGGATTAATTATACTCGGTTATCCTTAATTAAAGGTCATTTTTAAATAATTACTCCAAAGTTTGAATTATTCGGCGATCCTCTAATTAATCTTTTTTTTTTTCTTTTTTCATATATCTTCCTTAAGTTTTAGTTCACTTTGGCGACCGTCTTAACTTTTAATTTTTTCACTGTTACTTTTTTGCTAGAAAATCAATTAGTATATTATTTATTTGTTAAAAATGATAAATTACCTTAAAATCCTCAAATTGTGAACTCATCTTTCATACTTCAATCCTAGACCCAACCTCCAAGTCTTTAGCCTTTATGTTTCAAGAAAGAAAGAAAGTCCATAGCCTTAAATGTGAATTCAGAACCCTAACCCCTCGTATTTTTACAAAATAAATTTTTATTTTTAACATATTTATTAAAGAACAAAAAATCAGAAAGAAAATAAAAAAATGACTTATATCTTCCTCATGGACTTCAATGATTTCAACTGTGGGTCTGAACAATGCACAATTTTGATTATCTCATTGTTGATTCAACTGTCGAGGCTCATGAATAGGGCTAAGGTCAAAGTCCTGACGGATCTCTGGACGAGAGAGCTGGAGTGTCATGAAGACCAAGTCATCGACGGGCTTTCTCAAGACCAAATATGAAAGTTCGTGTTCTAACCAAAGTTTTAAAGGTTTTGTCAAAATCAGTGAAAGTTCCGTCAATAATACAAGACAAGACACTAATATTACAAATTCCAGTAATATTACACTCTAAACCTTTAAGAGTTAAAAGATTCCCTCAAAACTTGGTCTCGGGCATCCATGTTCATGGCCATTATGGAGAAATCCTTTCCGATGCCGTCCATGGATCAAATGATTTCGTGCATGGGATTTCACTTGAGAATTATTGCCCCTATTAAAATAATATAACTTTTGTTTCTATTCTCATTCAGATTTTTTTTTTAATTTGGAAAAATAAAATTGTTAGACTTGAGATAGAACGAACTTATATGATTAAGTTAAGTTTTGGGTTGAAAAAAATAATATCAAACTATACTTGTTTGGTTTGTTTAGTATTTTTTTTTGAAATATTTTGTACATATATATTTTAGACTGTTGAGACGAGACATTAAACATAATCAGACAAACAAACCTTGATTTTAATATTAAATTTTAACGAACCTAATTACTGTTGGGACGAGACATTAAACATACTTTGACGTTATCGCAACCACAACTACAACTAATGCATCAAACACAAAATAACCCAAGACATTATGTATAAAAATATCACTACTACTGGGATTAGAATGTTGGTTTTATGGACTCAATTTAAGTGTTTGACAAACAAACCTTGATTTTAATATTCAACAAGTATAAAAAAAATTGTATTCTAGTTATACTAAGACTGTACAAAGCATTATATTAAGAAAAATCCAATTCATATCACGTAACTCAATATGTGCGGTGGTGGCATAGACATTTGTGTTAAATAGCAATAATTTATTTTTAATTTATTCTAATTAGCGAACAAAAATCTTGTATTTCCATGCGAAAAGGAGAGGTAGGTGAGATATTTTATCGATGACTTGGGGGGGGGGGGGGGGGGGACCAAATTGATTACAACTTGGGCTGGGGCTTGGGCCTCATACAAACAAGGCCCTAAAAACATCGTTACGAGAGGTAACGAAAACTTTTCTATTTTCGATTAAATTCTTACAAAACCTGTATATTCTATAAATCATTTCGCCCACGTCATTATTGATCAAATAAAATATTCTACTCTTCCAAGTGTCAAGAACTTTAGAAAGTCGTTAAAAACCTTCCTCCCAGTACCAATACTAAAAGTAAATTATGTTGTTAATTGCTATGCCCAAAATACTTGACAGTTTAGAAATTATAGAAAATAAACTTCAGTCAGTCAACTTAAATTGTTAAAATCAAAACATAATTCTCCAATCTTCTTTCAAATACCTTTTCAGTTCAATTTAACATACCTTCTTGAGTGAAATTTAATTCTTAAAAGTAGCTCTAAATACTCATCTCCTCGATTTGTCAGTAATACACTAATACTGATTCACTACTAGTAAAAAATAATCCAACATATAATATAAAATCCAAGTAATGTCTAAATATGTACAAGAAATGTGGAGAAACTAACCTTTCCAAAATCTTCAAAATTCTGCATGATGTAGTAGTAGCATTGCAGCAAAGTGAGTGCAGATACATAACCTGAAAGGCCTCACAAGAAGCTTTCACTGTCAGTACAAACATAGAACACCACAATTCTGAGTGCCAATTCCAACAGCCTACTTCCCATGAAAACTCGAAAAGGAAAAATCTTTACCCTCAAAGGCCTATCTTTCCTCTTCACCAGATCCAAGATACTGATCCAAAACCAGCTCTTAAGAAATCATAATAGACAAAGATGACTTGTGTCCATGGGCCTCAAATCTTTGGTAGTCGCTGCAATTCCAGGTGCAGATGTACTGTTCTTGCCACCTCTCCTCTCAGGCATGCCTTTGTTCACTTTCTTAGTCCAATGGGATTCGGCTCTGTGCCCTTTATTGCCACGTATGTGGCAAACTACATCTGCATTTGATTCTCGTTTCCAAGTCATGTTTTGTCTCTTCATACCTCCAGCTCTTGATGGAGGTCCTAGTTTATTCAAGTTTACAGGATAGGAAGGCTCACGGTGCTTGTTTTGGTTTCTTGACTCCTCCTCGAACTTCAAATGATCCATCAGAGCCCAGAATGACAGATTATCCTCACCTACCAACTTAATATAGAAATCCTTCCAAGATAAGGGAAGCTTTGAGATGATACTGCTCACATGGAAGCTCTCATTTATTGGGATCCCAGCAGCAACTATTGAATCAGCAATGTTGTTCAGCTCTTGTGCCTGGTCAAGAATAGGTCTTCCATCAACCATCTGAAATTCCAGGTACTTCTTAACTTGTGATCTTCTTGTTCCATACTCCTCGTAGAGATAAACTAATTTCAGCTCCTCCCAGAGTTCTTTGGCACTCTTGGTTTTCTTTGAGTATTGATAAAAAAGATGATCTGATAAAGAGCTCAAAATATTACGAAAGCAGACATAGTCATCGTTCCCCCACTTCTGTTCAGCTGCTTTGGTTTGAGCAAACTCTTCAATGCTAGTTTCTGGGCTTGGAGACAAGCTTGGGCATGGTTCAGTGAGCACGTATGCAATCTTTAGTTGCTTTAAGACATGTTCCATCCGTTGGGCCCAGCAATGGTAATTTTTTCCATCAAACCGGGTGGTGTCAAAAGGAACAAGCTCGGGAGTGAAAGCTGACACAGAACTGGGCGAATCCTCATTTTGCATGCCCAGTTCAGAAGATCTACAGCATATTTGATCAGATGATACATGTCAGTCAAATCTACCAGATTCACATTTCTATCAGGCAAAAGTAGTCACTAGAACAGGCTTTTTGAGGCTGAAAAGCACTAGATTAATCGAAATTGAGAACATCTTCATGCATACACAACAAATAACATATACTAACGAGGTAAACAGAGTTCAGTAGTACACATCCTAAACTTATGGAACCGTGCAATTATCCTATCTAACATGAGCGCATTTTGATGTTTTATGTGAAGAAATCAAGATTCAAAATTAAATATCCGTAAAATGTTTCCATAGAAATAGACTCTCACCTTATATTTGTTTCCATCTTCATTATAGCTTCCTGTATGGCTGGGGCACACATCTTGGGGGATGACCACTGTTCAGATGTCAAGCTAATTCCTAAAAAAATGCCATCATACATAATAAGGGTTTCAATATCAAAAGAACAGACAACTATATTGGCAAAATTATGAATCTTCAGATTGGGCAACTTGCAATGATATCCAAACCCTACAAACACTGAAGAAGCCAAATGAATGACAAAAAAGTGGATCAGGTTCAAGAAGTGCTAGGGATCGAGAGATAATAAACCAATTAATTGATTGCCTGGTTATGTAATTAAGCGCCTCCTATGGAAAGTAGCTAAGTATAACAAATTGCATGGCACGAGCTAAAACACATTTAGGAGCATGAGGGCCCAATTCTTCCAGTACTAAGCAATGAACATATTGTTCTGGTGATGATCACTTGGGATAAAGTTGTTAATGATCCTTCAACTATACACTCATAGTAAACTTAATCATCCAACTATTTCTTTTATCGTTAATGATCTTCCAACTAGCATGCGTATAAAACATGATCCCCTCAATATTTTTCTAATCGGCAATGATACTCCAACTATTTGATTCCTTCATCATTGTCCATAAACATTATACAATAGATTGATATAAAATGACGCCAAGATATTAATGAGTTCAAATTTTCCGACAAGAGAACTTCAAATCTATAAATTTTCCCGCACGCCCAAATTGGGCAAAAAAAAAATCTCTTTATGAAGGACATTATGTATATCTCCTAAATCCTATATCAAGTTTCTTTTATGAATAAACTGAAGATAAAATGAACAAAAATCCAAAAGGGGCACTGCACGTCCAGAAAATGTATTCATTAAACAAGGACAAGCAAGTCATCACTACAAATGCAATTGTTATGTATATTTTAAAGGAGCATGTAGGGTTAGAGTTAATTCTTAGTTTGATTTGCAATATTTTAATAGGATGGTTGATCCAATTGCATTACAATACAGAGCCATTAAACCATACAAATGTTGTACTCAAATAAAATAATAATGGAAGAAAACAGTTGTCACCACACCAGACATACAAGCATAATAGATAATGACAACATTCACTAAGTATAGCCTGGCACCGAAATCCAGATTCTGGTGTCAGAAAATTTATAGATTTGAAGTTTTTGGCTCCAAAAATTCTCACTCATGAATTTTCCGGTGTTACTCTATATCAATCTAATGGTTATTAAGATTTACAGGCAATGACCGTGGAATCAAATAGTTGGCGGATCATTAACGATAAGCAAGATAGTTGGAGGATAAGTTTGATATACGTGTCAGTTGGAGGATCATTGTTGATTAAGAAAATAGTTGGGAGATCAAGTTTGATATGAGCATATAGTTGGAGGATCATTTAGTTCTTTTTCACATAATTAATTTACATAGAAAAATATCATTTGTGAAGCAATTCTGAACCTTATATTCACGTGGTAAGCAAAATACCAGAAAACAGGCCAATAAAAGATTTACTAGAGAACTAATAATAAAAGGGTAAAATGATGATGCAAAATATTTACCTCTACTAGAAGTGAACTGATTTCCATCTTTCTCATGGCATTCCCCAATTGAGATATAAGGTTGGCCTTTGACACTATGTACCACCACCCTCTTCCTATTTGACAGCTACATCAAACCAAAACCAATTATTCACAGCAACTTAATGAAAAATAAGAGTGCCAACATCAAGCTTATTTCTTTTTCTGTGCTATTGTTAGCATGGTTTCATGTCCCATAAGGAAACACCGAATGAGAAATGTCAATGATTAGTGTTATACCCCACTGGTATCAAAACAAACAAGCCACTTTCATTTTTGATAGTAGCTTCAGAGGAATTGATGTAGTGCTCTCTAAATACTAGAAAACAAATTTAGGGTTTGTAGTAAGTAACTTTCATATCAGAAACCACTCTACTTATCTTGATAGATACTTCACAACTACCACTAATCAATTATCATGATTCATATACACGATTGAGAAATGTAGGAAAAGGATAAAAAGCGAATCAACCAATCAAAACCTTAATTCCAAAACAAGAAGGAAGAAGTGAAGCACTGAGTCTCACATCAACACATATCATCTGGCAGTAATCTTCATAAAATTTAAATCTTAACACAATAATCAATTGCAAGTAAGTTACAAAGTTCAAAGTGTCCTTTTAAGGATGGAAATTCCACATGAGCCAAGACATAAGACTTACGGATTCATGTGATTGAACACTCGGCTAAGTACATCAGCTACACTACCAGTTATTTCAACGATCCCACATTTTCTCAGGAACCAAACAGATTTGCAACACATAAACATTTTAATCCCAATTGGATTAGAAAAAAATAAAACAAATCAACTACCGTAATAAATTTCAGAACCCCAATATTTAAGCATAGACTTGGAATTTCTCAGCTCCCAAGCAAATGCAGGAAAACAAAGAGAGAGAGAGCTAGGGTTTCGGACTGACCTTGCAAATGACGCGGTGCGGGACACCGTTTGACTCTCCATTCTGCTTCGTCGCTCTATCTTCCTCCACCCCTCCTCTGGCTTCTTCTCGAACACTAGGTTCAGTGCCAATCGCTTCTTCCGAGGACAGAAGAAAAGATTCGACAACACTTCTGACCAAGCGCTTCTTCTCGATTCCACTGAGGTCGATACCGAGGCGCTCCGCGGCTCTGACTCGGACCTTGAACTCGGTGAGTTCTTCCAAATCGGATTTCTTCAGTATGTCGATCACGGTCTCCTCGATTCTCCGGCCAGTCTCCGCCTCCATTTTCCCGGCAAAATTTTCTACGTTTTTGGTTCTTCTATTCGCGGTACGTTTAAATACACTGTGTGCAACGGCGCTTGATATTTTTTGAGCGTAGCGTTTGGATACGGGAATAGCGCCTAAATAAAATAAAGGAAAATAATATATAACTGCGCCTGATTAATACTCTCGCATTTAACTACACTTTACTCTGTTTTTTATTTTCATATTACTTAAATTAGTGTTTGGTCATGCTTCACACGATGCTGTTATGTTTTCGGCAAATATGTTTTGAATGGACAAAAATAACCTTATTTTTAAACAACCGTTAATCTCTTCATTTCATTGTGAAATCAAGCGAAATTCAAACTCATCGGTAACTTCGAAGAGTTGATTATCGTTGTTTGAAGACAGAATTGGTTGCTTAGGGTTAGGACCGAGGGTTTCCACAATTTTAGGATGTAGGTATTTTAATTAGGACACAATGGAATTTGATGAATTTTAGGATGCTATGGAATTGATTAATACGTATTGAAATTAGGGTTATGAATTTTCTAAGTATTGGAATTTCAATGGAATTGGTGGTTAATGAGCAATTTAATTAGGGTTCATGATTGAAATTATGATTTAAGATATTTCATATGTGTGTTATGGGTTAATATGGAAGTTTGATGCTATGCCATTTGATGTTATGGAATTGATTATGATTTAAATTAAGGTTAGGACTTAAGGTTCATATGTGTTAATATGGATGACATTGTGTTGATGATTTAGGGAATTATTTGTGAATAGAATTGAGTATATATCGAGGGTTAAGGATTTTAGGATTGAGCCTTTAAAATTTTAGGATATATGATGATTGAATTTAGGATTAGGACAATTGATGATGATTATGGATTGATGATTTAATTAGGGCATTTGATGATTGGAAATGTGTTAATTGAGCTTGATGAATTAGTTTAGACTATTGTTTGTTTTTGTATTGTATTCCTATAGATGGACTCATTGATGAAGGATAAACCCAAGTTCTTTGAGTTGCTGAAGACGACTTACAATGGAGGTCATCAACTGAGGGAGGTACTTCGTCTCGATGGCCCGGTCGTACCAGACCCGGTGGACCTAGATGACATTCCGTGTATCCAGAATAACCCCGTCCCATGGACCAAGGAGAAGCGAGGTCCCTTCGTGATGAACCCTCGCATCAACAAGCTCAAAGGGAAGCATACGAGGGTGACTTGGGACCCGGCCAAACGAGAGCCTAAATGCGCGGAAGTCATCCTTCGCCACATTATGGATGGCATCGGCACGTGTGCGCAGTCGTATGTGCCGATGTTGAGCCAGAGCTATATTACGCTCACCAAGGAACAACGCACGACGATGTTCATCCCTCTCAGTGTAAGTGACATTTATTTGCTATATCGATTTTTATTTTCAATTTTTTATATGAATATTTTTCTTACTTTGTACTCTTCATGTAGCTTGCCTATGACATCGACTTCAATGATCCCAATTTGCAAAAATGGTTATGCGACAAGATTTCGTACGCCTACCGTCTGTGGAAGAGTACCATCCACACGTGGTTGAAGAATTAGGTTGTGAAGAACTCAGGGAAGACCTTTCGGGACGTGCTCCCACAAGAGTTCCTCCATTGCCAGGACGAATGGACGTGGCACCTGGATCATTCCGAGAGCGAGGATTTCAAGGTAATGATTACCGTCATTTAAATTTTTTTTCAATTTCTATTTATTTTTTTGCTCCGCCATATTTGCAAACTAATTACATTGTTTACTTGAAGAACGAAAGCAGAGAAACCTCTAAGCGGCGTTTGAACGAGTAGAAGTTCAACCACATAACCGGTCGAAATTCATTCAAACAGGTAGTCGAAGAATTCGTGGCGAAGGACCACCCGCTGCCCCTGATCGGAACCTACCTCCACGCGTACAAGAAAGCGCACCCAAAGTTTTGGCTGTTGGTATGATTCTCATTTATGTAATACGTTTCATTTTTTTTTTTGTTGTATTTGATTGTTATTTATTACAGTTTTTTGTTTAATTAATGTGAATGTAGGAAAAATTGAAGGTGAAGGTGGTGGAGGAAACCGAGATCATCTTCCCCGACACCCCTCGGAAACCGGATGATATCGAGCCTATCCCGGAGTCCTTGACCCAACATGCCGCTTTCGACATCGACGTTCAGATTGAACTGCTCAAAAAGGTGTGGGCGAACGGGAGGGTTCCTACGTCTGAGGTGGTGGTTCTTCGATCAAAAAGACGAAGAAGAAGGCCGAGAGACTGATCGGTTCGTCTTCAACCCAGTCCACGTGCTCCATTGACCCGCTCTCACAAATGAAGAAATTCAACGGAGAATCGATGAGCGGGTTGCAAAACAGCTTGCACATCGGGAGGCTGAGAAGAATGCGAAAAGGGCACATAGGGATGTTGCGGGGGATGCTAAGTTCGAGGCGCTCACACAGAAGGTCTTAGCTTTAGAGGCCTAGAAGAAGGCTGGCGAGTAGATGCGGAATGCTGAGATGGAAGCCCGTATGACAGCTTACCTCGCTAAGGCCCTGGTGGACAAGAAGGCAGTCGACGAGGCCTAGCACCTCCGTGATGTGCACAAGTTCTACGCCGACTTGAGACGAGCCGATGGAAACCAATCCTCTTAGTTTGGTTCTTATTTGATGATATTGTTAGATACTTTTAATTATATGTTGTTGGATACATTTTTTGATGCACTATTTCATGTTACATTTGCATGAATGCATGAATCTTTTGGATGATAATGCTTTGAGTTTTAGACTGGATTGTGTATTCATTTGCATTACAGTGTGGAATGGATTGGGATATCGATCGTACCCTATTATTTTGTTGGTAAACTGTCTCACTTGGGCAACACACTCTTCCGTCGCCTTAGTCTCTCCACCTGGGTGACGTAGCCATAAATGCGTCGTCTAAGTTGATCAACTTGGGTGACGTAGAGGTAACATTGCTTCACCTAGGTGGAGATACTTTGACGACGTAACGTTAAGTCGTTTAAGAAGATAAATATTATATCGCTTTAAGTAGAACAACTTGGACGATATAATAAACAGTTCGTACGACGTTCTCATGTGGCTCCGCCTCTAATAGTTTAAAATGATTGCCGTTTTGATAGTTTTTCATGTCAATCAAGTAGGTATCGGATCTCGAAACATTTCTTAGATTGGTGGGACTATGGAGTAAAATTATAAATGAATGAGGACAAGATTTAAATACCTAAAACACAAATATATATTTGTAGAAAATAATGAATGTTTTTTTAATCTTCTTGAAGGACACATATATTTCATTCAAATGATACTAGTTTAATTGTAGTCGAGAATTCAAGAACACGGTTACTTGATCGGATTTAATTTTAATCACATACATCCAAACTACTCCAACAAAATATCATTGAGTGTCCACATTGATAAAGTTAGATAAATATAAGGTGTCCTTATATAGTTTTGGTTAGGGGTGGTGAGTGTTTCATCCTAGTGGCAGCTAGGCATTATCTTTTGAAGGACAATGAGCAGATTTTAGGTGGTCCTTGTGTCCCATAGTCTACCCATAATGCGCCTAGTTAATGTCACCAACAATTATAAAAAAAGGTTCTTCATAAATCCCTTAAAGAGGCCAAGGCCTACCCAAGTACCAACATGTACTAAAACATTACCATCATCCTTTTATTTATTTACTTCCAATTATTTGGCATCCACCTGCAAACTTTTTGAATCGTTTGTACATATGAAATTCGTGATTAAAAGACTTGTCATTTATATTTCGATATGCGTCTTTACGGACAAACCCGTTTACGGGGTAAGATATGAAATTTAAGAAGAGATAAGAGCTTATTGAGAAGGGAGAGATAATTATATTTATATTTTAACAAAGATGGTGAGAGAACTCGCTTAAAAATTGAATTAGCCTGATGAATGTTGCCCCACAAATATAATTAGCGATCCTCTTAATCTTAAAAAATATTTAAGAACATGTACAAAACACCATGATTAAACTAAACTCTCGGTAGGTTCTTGCTTCTTCTTTTTTAAGAAAAAAGAGGATGGTAATGGACATAGATATAAAAGTACTTTTTGTCCCACCATACAGATACTTGTGTTTTGCAATTCAATGAAACTGCTTTTCCAACGCTATTTGGATGCTGAAATATATCAATAATTGACGACCAAACTATTTACACACAAATTATTTGCTTCAATGGTTAAGTGTTCCATTGCAATGTACTGTGACATAAATAAAATCTCAACATTTAATAAGAGGAGTTTATGTTCACTCGATTTGACCTAGTGATCAAACGGGTTCCATTCCTCATTTAGGTAAGGAATTCAAATCCTTGTGTGAAGTTGAGGTGTGGATTTCCATAATATATTGTTTATTCATATGTTGATCTTAAGAGTATGTAATATTTCTATATTATATATTTAATAGTTAATATATAATTTATATTCAACACTTACTTTAAGAAACGAGATATTTACATATTTTATTAATACTAAAACTTTTTTGAAGGAATACTAATTTATTTATAAGTTCATAAAAAACAGCAATAATTTATAACAACATTAAAAATCTATTAGATTATATGTTATTTATGTTTATAAATTTAGTAAATAAGTAAATAATGTTTCTTTCAAAATAAATAAATAATGTGAGAACAATTTATCTGCTTGATAAAAAAATGGTAAACTTCAGAAAATGACCTTGTGGTATCGAGTATTATCAAAATAGGACCGTATACATTTTTTTTCAACGTTACTAAGGGCATGT
>JAYMSW010001970.1:0-14826 GCA_036897725.1 Erodium texanum | reverse complement strand
GATGTTAACGCCCACGAAGGGCTCACTGTCTTGCTCCTGCCTCCGAATCGCACTCACTAGCTGTGCCGGTTCAGCTGCAAATCAACCCAGAACAGACATTAAAGAGAGAAAAAGGAGATTGGTCTGTTGATTTGTTCACAGTGAGTGGGTGTTGATAGTTTACCTAGTGAGAAAGCAGAGAGTAGAGCAGTGGAGATGAGGATAAGAGAAATGAGGTGAGAGTGAGGGAGTGCCATTGGAGAAGAGGCAGAGCCTGAGCTTGAGCTTGAGCTTCTTTTGATGTTAGTGTGGTTACCCATTTTTGCATTATCTTCAGAAAAGAAACAAAAAAAAACTCAACTTTTGGTATCTTTAGTGTTTGGTCTGTGTGTAATGTTGGTGGTGACTAAAGAAAGCACTGTTCAAATAAAAAGAAACAGTGAAGAAAATAATTGATCAGAAGCTAGAAATGTGAACTGCGATGGTATGGTCTCAGCAGAAACGTTAACAGTACTGGGCAGTGCAGAGCAGAGAGAGAGAGGGAGGAGCAAGCAAAATGGGTATCAAACAAAAAAGAAAAGATGAAGTGAGGGACAATCACGAGCTCAATGCACTGCCCCATATCCAGACTTGCATGTGTCAATGTTTTGGGTCACACCATTTACTATCAGCCATTAAAGCAACTTTACCTAATGGCTTAAGTGATCCAGCAACTTCTAGTCTTGCTAATCGAGATTATCAAGGAAATAAACTAGGTTTGCAAGTAACCCACTTTCATGTTTGTGTGCATAGAAACAAAAACAGCAACGTTCTGATTAACGCGGTGCTTAAGTGTTTCTTTCCTTCGTGCACAAAACTTGAAAATCAAGACTCGTGTTGATTTAGATACTGATACCTGTTGACCGACAGAAATGTGAGTCTTCTTGAGCAAAATATAGTGTTGTGAATACTTTCTGAAGAAGACAAAAACGTTCAGTTGTACATTTATACCTTGAATGTGACCGATTCAATAAACAAAGTGATGCGGATATATGTTAGTTTGTAATTCCATATATTTTACTTTTGTTTTGGTTACTTTTGTCTCCGTTTAAGTTACTTTTATGATCAATTATCTCTTTTTATGCTCTTTATTATAGTTTGGCTGTGACATGAGAAAATAGAGTAAAAATGAGCATTTTTGGAGAAAATGAGTCAAATACTGTTTCAAGAGATTTTACAGCAGAGCTGATCTTCCGAAGGGCATAACTCTTTCATACGAGTTTCGATTTTGACCCTTAAAATGCTAAATCGAAGAGAATTGAGAGTCTACACAATGGATGAACACGCCCTAGCCTACAGGCGTAAGGTGGCCCGTTACAGGTAGTTCTACGCCGTAACCAAGAACGTAACCCAAGATTTTGCTCGAAATGAGTTGGAAGCCATTGTTCTAATACGGGCTAGACTAAGCCCGTAATTATGGGCGTAACGAGTTTAGTTACAGGCGTAAATCAACCCATACGCACTATCTAGAAGCTCAAAAACAAGAAATTTTCTGTTTTACCCCTACGATTTCAGCCTACTATATATCAGTTTTTAGGTTAGAAAAAGGGAGTTCAATTCATTGTACGCTAGGGAACAGTTCTGATCTTAGAGAGCATTAGAAGATAATTTGATCTACTCAACGCCAACAATAATGATGAATTCTTATTCTTCTTCTTCTTTTCATTGTCTTCAATCCTTGAGTATGAACAACTAAATTTATAATCTAGGGTTATGGGGGATTAGAGATTTATGTTCATGACATTGATTGATTTATAACGCTTTGTATGTTGATTTGACCCTAGGGTTATAACTAGTCGTGCTTAGCGTTGTATTAACTTGATCACTTAATACTAGAAATGTGGTTAGTATATTTTACCTAATTAGACTAGAACTAGTTATAATTCAGATTTAGATTCTAGTCATCAATGATAGAACCAATACGAACGCAATAGCCATAGAGAAAAAAAATCAAAAGTTAGTAATTATCATGAAACTTAATGCCTTAAGACTTCCTATATCTTCATTAGCAATGGCTACGTGGTTAGTTTTTAAGAGGGTTTTAATGTACTTGCAAGAGACTTAGAATCAGTTAGAGAGATAATTCGTTACCCCCTAGAATGATCAACATTGAAGTGGTGCTTATCACACCAATTTCATGAATGTATTCTTATAAACCCGAAATCTAGCTTTTAAAATTCTTGGTTCAAAACTATTTTCCTACTGCTTGCTTGATTCATTGCTTACTTCATTCGCTACATTTAAATATTTTCAAACAAAAATTACTTTTTTCAAACCTGAAACATTTCAATTATCAACTAGGATAGATAAATAGATAGTGCCTTATTACTCCCGCGGATTCGATAAACTATGGTCTTTCCCAGAAAGTCATGTATTACTTTGATAGGTGCACTGCCGTTCACAAGGTTAATTTATCTAATTTATTAGATATGTTTTCCTCACGTCACAAAGAAATTTAAAAAAAAATATTATTTAAAGTTGTTGATTTTATAATAAAGATATTCATTAGTGTTGACAATCACATACAATCATGTCATCAATGGCTAGCCTAAACTTGATTTAAATTATGGTGTGAAAACCAAAACTGACTAGCCTAGTGATAAAAGCACTTGGTATCATTTACCTATCATTTCTCTCATTCTTCTTGAGCTTCTCTCCCTATCTTCCACTCTTGTTGGGTTCTTGCTCTCTCCCTCTCTCTTATAAAAGGTAGGGTAAGTGACATTGATGAGTTTTAAACCATTTGATATATCAATCTTAATAATAATCAAGAAAGTCAATTAGTAGTGTCCCTTACTTCTACATAAGTAAGATTGACTCTTACCAACACTTATACATAAAAATTATTGTGAAAGACCTAATAATACAGAAGATTTTGCTACACGAAAACCTGAGTCAAATCAATGACATGCATGTTGTTTAGGAAAATCTCATCGCTTGTCTTTACCTTTAACACATTGCCCTAGTGTTTCTCCGTTAGAGTTGATTCATTCTGATATCTGACATCCTACCCCAGTGACTTTTTTGTTGGGTTATAAGTTTTTTTATTATTAATTATTATTCCATGTTTATCGGGTTCTTTCCTATCTCCAATAAGAGGGATGTTTTTGCTAAATTTTGTTAATTTCAAGTGTTTGTTGAAAAACAGTTTAACTCTCATGTTAGAGCACTTAATTCTGATTGGGGTGGTGTCAACAAGTATCTTCATTCCGTTAGCATCGAACATGGAGTTTCTTGTCCAGAAAAATTGGTGCCATAGTGATAATGTTTAGCTTTACTTGCTGAGTCTGATACTTCATTGAAATATTAATATTGGGAGTTAACGTTTGAAACTATTGTTTTTCTCCTAAATGGATTACCCAGTTCATCATTGAGCAATCAAACTCCTTTTACTTTGTTGTACAATCAGTCACCAGACTTTCTGCTTCGTCTTTATTACAATCATAAGTTTGACTGCAGGTACAACTACAAGCAATGCTTCTTGACACTTGGGTTATAGGTGTCTGTACCGCCTGCCACAGTCTGGTTACTTGTAGCTACTGAACATTCTCCGCCAGCACCATGCCAAACCAACCATCCCATGACCCTTGGCAACAACTATACATGGACTCTTGTTAACGTTTGCTGCTCTGTCACCAACAATACTTCTGTGAGATCTTATGCCTTGCTCTGCTCTAAGGAGATGCTCGGTAAAACCTCTGCTTCACCATTATCCTCGTACTGCAAGCTTTGTGGAATTCTGCAATATAAACATTGACACGTCCAAATTTGTCTTAACATGTTCATGCATAATCCTACTTATTGGGATCATTAACGACAGCTTACTCATTGTTAAAGATCCCATCTCCAAGATAACCTGATCACTTGGTGTTCTCGCAAACAAAAAGCAGTTACCCAATCATCCACTGAGTCGTAGTTTAAAGTCGTTGCAGATATATGTGTAGAACTGAAGTGGCTCGAGACAAACTTTGTTTCCTTCCCCTTACACCTTTAGCTTGAGAGGGCACATCAAACAACTAACATAATATGTTTTGATAACGGCTATCCTGTGTCGTTGAAGGTCAACCTTGTGTAGATTTTTGAACGAGAGACGTAACAACCTGGGTTTCTCTGAAAGTCTGTTGAACAAAGTAAAAACTGCGACTAAATCAAAACAAAACAAAAAACATACTTTTTAGCAGATAAAAAAACGAAAGAGATACTTGAGGGAATAAATTAAAACAATTAGCTTGCAACAAACACGAGTTCAATGGAGTAAACCAAAATACTTTCTTTCATACCACCTTTTTATGATTTCTGTAACAAAAATTTGCAAGACAACAAAAGTGCAATTTCCTGTCATTGTACAATCCACATTCGAATTGGACATAATAGAATAACAATCATAAAGTTTTTGATCTAAATTCTACAACCAACCTTCAATACCTAATGATGCACCAACTCAAGACCATGCTTCAACATGGTACTTACCGGCCCTTTCCAGTGCCCTAAGCCACCGTCCAACAGATTCTTTCGGAAGCCCGCTTTCTTTTGAAATAATCTCTTCAAAGGCAGAGAGCACATCTGCAGGCATTTTTGTGGAAGAACCTGCAACATATATAGCAGCCCCCTCTGTTAGCAGGTCCCATATCTTTCGGCTCTGCTCACGCATCTTGTGCTGCACATAAACCTTCTGGGGCTGATCTCTTGAAAAGGCAGCAAAAAATCCCCCACCCTTTGATTCGGAGAGCACTCCATCGTTCTCAGAGTGAGAAAGCCAAAAATCCTTGTACAGAAAATCATTCTCCTCGTTCCGGCAACCAAAGAAAAATAAAATTGGAGCAGTTGAAGCATATGAACTTTGAAATGCTCTCTCTGATATAAACCCACGAAAAGGTGCACATCCTGTTCCAGGTCCGATGAGTATTAGAGGAAGCGATGGCGGTGGGGAAGGTAGGAAACCTTTGTGAATCCATGCTGGAATATATACGCCTACATACGTAAATATATCTATTAAGTGCAATGGGTTACATATGCTAGTAATTTATGATAATAATCTTTAGAGTTAATTGCAGATAGCTATTGCATATTATACATCTTTCTGCACATACTATCCCCAATTTCCAACTTTCACATCGAGCCGCCTAAACTTTCAAAAACTTGCAGAGAGCTCTTTTTTGCCAGAAAAGGACAAAAACACCCTTGATACCACTTTTTTGTCTTTTTACATCTGCTCACATGTTTTCTACATCTAATCAAATTGTTTTTGGTATTTATATAATCTTTTTTAGATTAGGGCTAAGGGTATTTTTATCATTTTCTAGCGACAATGAGTTGTCTGCAATACTTAAAGTTTAGGTAGATGGATATAAAAATTTGAAGTTGAGGATAGTTATGTGCAAAACACGTATAGTAGCAATAGCTATATGCAATTAACCCTAATCTTTAAAGCTTATTTTCTGTCATCAACTCATACTCTGTTTGGGATCAAGTCTGGCTAGCCACGTTGAGCAAAGGCCAGTCCTTTTCCTCTTAAAAGGTGTTGTCCACGAAACTACATCCACGGTCAAGTGCCCTTGGTTGGGGTGAGCCCAGCGGGAAGAAGATATAGAGAAGGCCCTTGTTTTCAACGGAGGAACTAATTGCACCAGCCATTCAAAAGGCATTTGCACTGAAGGAAAGTCTTCTAATACCTATAATACAAGTAATAGAATAAAGACTTAGAGACCTTGAGTGCTGATAAATAAAATATCATTAAGAGAATACAACTGATCTCCTGCAGCTCAAATAATATACTTCAACTATAAACACATTACCTCCAGAACAGTTCTTCGCTCCTTTTTATTGTATTCATATAGATCATCTCGTCCTTCAGGTGAAGCAAAATATTGAAGTCTTTCCCTTTCATGTTCAGCTGTTGCAAAAAAACTCATAACCTGAACAGATGATAGTATGAATTAAGATCACAGTAATGCATAGGCACATACAGCCAATGCAGAAGAATAAACAGTAGGGTTGAATGTAGCACTAATACATTAGGATTTAACTACATGCTCTGCTTCATCATTCAAATTTCATCAGGTCTTTGAGTTTACTAAGGTTCTAAAATTTGTAATTTCCAGTGGAAAAAAACATCAACACTTTGATCAGCAAAATAGTTGATTCATAAAACTTCACTTTCTATTCATATGTTTCTAGGATGCTTAGTTGACAGAGATAGTTCTCATAAGACAGATCAAATAAGTTGAGACATAAGGATACTTGCCTCGAAGAAATAGCGCCGAGGGGAAGCCGATGCAACATCCATTGTCAGCTCCACGAAGGTTTTTAATTTTACTGGGACTCTTGGGTCACTTCTTTGACTGTCAAGAAGATAATTCCCCGTTTTTCTGTCAAGAACCTAAAATAAAAACATACTTTATGACCTCAGGAGAAGTTAAAACAGATATCTCATGTATGTCCAAAGCCTTTTAAAAATACCTAAGGTAGAAAACAGAATATGCAAAAAAAAAAAAAGCTAGGGGGAATTACTAAAAACTGCCCAAAGGAATTGGACACGGACATTAAGCTGCCTAATGTTTAAAAACGTGCTACGAGATGCCCATTGAATAGTACACGGTCGTCTGTCAGTTTAGGATGCTAAATGACAATTACTAAACTTAAAAAGACCAAAATAACCTCCTATACCTTTCAGATTTTCAAAACATGGCATTGAATAAAAGTATTTTTTTAATTTTCTTTTTTAATTTAAATGGTAAAATTGAAAGAGAACAACGTTAAAAACTTTTTTTTTTAAGTTGAATTTGATTTTTTTTAAATTGATACAAAAATTAACATTATAAACTCCGACCCAAACTTTTTAATTCTGGTGTTAAAGTCAATCAGAAAAAATAATTTTTCAGAATTTGACTCAATTAAAATTCAAAAAAAATTAAAAAGAAAGAAGCAGAAAGATAGTTGCGTCTCCACCTTCGGCTTCATCGTCGGAGTTCCAAGAACCGCATGTGGAGCATGTTACACCACCGCCGAAGTAAGGGCAAAGTCTTCTTTGCCTCCTCCTGCAGATCTGGCCTCTTCCTCACAGGCATCGCTAGAGAGCTCTAGATATGGCTTCGGGTAGTTCAGATCTGGACGAGCTCGGGACTCTGGTCACCGTCCAGACAAGATGCGGCGATGAACGAGCTCTTGATTCCGAAGCTTCATCGACGAACGAGTTTGTCGGAGACGGACATGTTCGCCGGAGGGCTCGGGACACTTATTTTTTCCTCTCTTTTTAATTTAATGTTTAATGAGGGGCCCTTTTGTCATACATTGGCAGTTAGGGGGTGATTTAGGGTTTAAGGATTAGTTTAGGGTTGAGGGTCGGAGGGTAAAGAATGATAGTTTAAAGTATAGGGGTATTTTTGGGTTTTTGAAAAAAAAAACTCCATATGTGTGGCACATGGTTAAAACGGGATATTCCATCCATTTAAACAGAATATTCCACAATTTCCATCTATTTGAACTGAACGTGTAAAAATTCGACCGTGTATCATTCAATGGGCAGCTCGTGGCACGTTTTTAAACATTGGGCAGCTTAAATTCGTGTCCAATTCATTTGTGCAGCTTTTAGTAATTACCCCAAAAACTACTACCACACTGGAAAACTTATAAACTTATCGCTGAAACATAAATACTACATAATACACACTAATGGTGACTCCATATGGCAATAATTAAATAAATTGATTCTCTTCAAATCAATTTTAATGATGATGCGTGAAGGAGCTAAAGCAGAAGTCAAAAATTGATAGCCAAGGAGAGTAGTTACCGTAATTAAGGATTCGGGATCTAAATTACAACGCTTTATGAAAGCATCTACTGCAGTAGAGCATTGCCCTGGAAGTACCTCAATGACATCACCAACTTCATATTCAACTGCCTACACAAATGCAATATTTCACGTGCTAAGAGAGAGAAGGGAGCAAATTTAGATGCACACAGCTCTGCATAACAAACAATGGATTGACGGGAGTAAACAGATTCTAAAATACGATGAAACGCATGGTAAACAACTTACATTTGAAACAAATTCAAATTCCAAGTGCCTGACATCTTTCCCGCAGTCCAGTCTAGTCAACTGATGGTTCTTGATCTATGCAAGCAAAAAATAAATGAACCGATAGTTTACAATAGATAAGAGAATAAATGCACAATAATGCATAGGAAAGAGAAATACTAATGCAAACATGAAGCAAACAACCACTCAAAACAACATTAAGACAACTCTAGATACTCATGCATAGAAGATGAAAGAGTACATGTACATATGTGCCGGAACCAAAAGACACAATAATAGGTGGTAAAAAATTGATTTTCTTTAAGAAAGTTCTCATGTTCGAATCTGGGTACATGAATTGATGATAAAAATGATTTTGACATGTGCAAGTGTACAAAAGAAAAGAACACTATTTATCATCGTCAAACATAACCATAAGTTAACATAGAGAATTACATTCAAATGATCAGACTCCAAAGCTTTGAAGAGCCCTTGGAATATGGGGGTAAGAAAGGGAAGCCTTTATCAAGTATAGGCATTCTAAGAGACTAAGAACAAGATGAATGCACCCTCAAAATCATATTTGGGGGGTAACAAAGTGAGAACAATAGTTTCAATTGTTTTCTTAATGTTTGACACAGGTACCATTGATGTGAGAATAATATTTTATTAGAGCTATCATTGTCATACCATTCTAAGGAAGCAGCCAGGCTTAGTCATAGTGTGTGAATAATTCCCAGGAGACATTGAGCGGACCTTTATAATGTTCATCTCCATAAATTTTAAACCTGAAAAAAAAGAAACATATTGTTTTAATAAAACATCACTTGCATATTATTTAATATAGTAATTTAATTACCTCCTATTATTATTCATATGGTGGGCTGGACCAGTTAACTAGCATTTAGTGTTAACAATTAACAATTCGTGAAAGTCGAAATGCAATGTCATCTCATGGACAACGAATTACAGAGTAACAGAAGTTTTCGAACAAGTACAAAAATGGCTTACCAGCCCAGGACATAAGCTGCAAAGTCCATGGTAACCTAAAATCAAATGAATGAGGATGAATGTTTATGGTGATTTTATGAGACACACTACAACAGCCGTACAACAAGCATTTCCACAAGTTAAGCCGAAGCTGTATACCTTTAGTTTCAACAACCGGTACCCTAAACACCTAAATAGAATAGCAAATTATTTAAGTTCCAATTGTTGTTTCTTCTCCCTCCGAATCCAACTTTACTGTCCTACAACAGTTCAGTTCTCTATCAATATTGGAGTCCGAACCTGTTCTTGTTGTTCTTTTTCATCAGCAAACCTAGCAATCAAGTGGCTGGTGGTCTTTTCGTGTTCTAACTATAAGATCTTCACTCAAGTCAAGGCGATGAAGAAAGCTCAGTTCCAAGGGAAATCTTGCAGTTTACTGAATCCTAAAGTGTTGGAGAGGAAGTCCTCCAAAAGGAGTACTATTGAAGAAAAGTCATGGTCTCAAGCCTGAAGCTTTAGAAATGCAGAATAACTATGCCCATAGTTGACAGAAGAACAATGCCATGTTATTGTAACCTCTAGGGTGGAAATTTGATAGTTAAAGAAGTTGAAAATCGAATGTTAAGCAGAATCCAAGTTTATAGTAGTGGCTACCGCCTGCAGGAATATATGAACTATCATGGCTTATAATAAATTTTGATGACTTGAAGGTTAAGCGTCAGAGTCTTAAGGAGCTATATTGCAACAAAAGACAGTAACTCTACCATCCATATAGCTCATAAACCAATACAACACACTAGGATATTTCATTAAGAAGAAAGTTAAGAAGGGTGATTGCCTGTGTTATGTTCCTACACGCTACAGGTGATCAATTCGCACATGTTTTTTTAACAAGGGGCTTTGTAATAGTGGAAACTTTATGAGACAGCTTCAATAGCTGACAGATAGGTTCCATAATTTGGGTTTATTTCTCAGTTCTCTTCCTCAATTTACTCTGCGTAGAGCCCAAATATCTAGAATTTAAACGCAAAAGATATGAATGATATGTACCTCTCTCTTCTCCCAAATTTCCATACAAATGAGTTACCTAAAAGTTATGATTTCAGAGTAAAGAACTTAAAATATGTGAGTTACCTGAGGAATCAGAAAGTTGTGAATCCGTCTCATCGACACCATGATATATGATCTGAACTTTTGGTTGATCTACCAATATTGTGCCTGGAGCCACAGGATTTAACCCATTTGGGAAGAATTCTGGATTTATCTGAACAAGCTTACTCCACAAAGATGAAATCCAAGGATCCAAAGCACCTTCATACCTGTGAAATAGCAAACAATATTTTGGTCTATTAATCATAATCAAAAAATCATAATTAATTGCTTTCAGAACAGAGAAATAAGAAAGAAAAATTCCAGCAAGGCATGATTTATCTTTTTATGGTTGAAAAGAGGCATCTTTGAGAAAAGCAATTAAGTAAGTTTGATGTATATTTCCAATCATATAAATAGGCTGATATAAATGGATAATGGATCAGCTAGAAAGTAGAAAGTAGGTATCCTTTAGTTATCTTGTGTAAATTGCTGGGCAGAAAACACCCAGTAAAAGCCAAAGTTTTATACAGTCTGTGCTAGAGTATTGCATGGCCAATGGAAAGGTAGAACATATTATTTATACTTCACCAAAGGTACTTTGTAAGATAATAATGCTTCGAGAGCAGACAAAATAAAAAAACCATATATCTTCATGCCTGGTCAAGAAAAAGTACATTGCATTAAGCCATAAAAGTACCCTGATGGGTGTTGATCATCTCCCAACCCTTTTTCAACGACAGCCGTCGCCCCAAGATCTGAAAGTCTTTTATCAAGCTTCTTTGCAACAAACTGCAGATAATAAGTTCCTTAGCACCTAAGAAAAACCAAACATTCTAAAAATGAAAAACTAAAACCAAAGGCATACGGGGCCTTTAGGAGTAAAGAGAAGAAAGGTCAGATTTTATTGACTCACACGGTGATGGTAACATGCATTTCTATTCTTCTATATGGTTTAATTCAAACCCTTGATTACATTTTGAATAATACATAACTCATTATTAGCAGATACATTTAATCATAGTTGGTTTTCATGCTTCAGTCAGTCAATATCATTGTCGATAATAAAATACATTATATATGGCAAAACAATATGTCAACTGTGAACAATGAATGGGACTTGATGAATTCTTACATTATACTTTTGGTAACCAGAGTCTCCAAGTCCAAACACGGCATAATGGACTCCTTCTAACCAATTCTTACTTAGATTTTTTTGTAGAAGAAACCTCCAAAACTCCTATAGACCAAAGCATAGTTTTATATAAGCAAGACAATGGCATATATATCTAAGCATCATAGGTAATATCATACTCTTAATCTTTAAGTAACCTTCATAGAGTCTGGAGTGTCCCCCTGGCCAGTGGTAGAGACAACAAAAATTACTGTATCTTCTTGAGGCAAGGAACTCTGACAGGAAAATAGAATGATATTAACATTGTGATGGTAATTATTTTGATGTGGGCACAAATTCAAAATAAATAAAAGTGCTGCTATAGATGTAGCTCCAAAGGTTTACCATTGCCATCTTGCTTAAAAAAAAATACTATGCATTTCATAATGGTCTTAGAAAGCAGCTTGAACATGAATCACATTGCCATGTTGCTTAGAAAAAACATATTCTATGAATTTCATGATGGCCTTTCATTTGCAGAAGAAAAAATGCTGAAAGATGTCTTTTCTATTAATTTATTCAGAACCCACCAAATGCAAATAGGTGCATATTCCTAACCCAATTAATTTTAAGAAGAGAAACTCTAACCAGATATTTGTCATCCCCAAGACCACACTTCTCATGAATTGATCACATACATAACAAATTCTATAATGTAATAGCATCAAGAAATTCATTCAAGTTACAGCAATTAGGTTAGCGCATGACATGATATTTAATCGATAGTTGCATACTAATTTGCGTGGCTGAACTATATACCCTAACCTGCCATTTTTTCTCAATGTAAAATATCAACTCAGCTATACTAAATTACTAGGTCACAGGAATTTGTCGAGTTTAATATTGAAATTGATATTGTGAAGACAGTGAGATTAAAGTTTTATCTACTTTCTTCATCCTCAAAGGAAACAGGCTGAAAGAGAACGAGATAGAGCTCACTGGTTCATATTGGTCAATGGAAAGAAGAGAGACGGAGCTGCCTCGCCATTCTGCTTCACGGCCAACGCGCTCTGCAGCATCTAAGGCGTTTCCGGTTTGAGTTGCATATAGAACCAGTAGCTTGGCCTTCCCCTCCATGATCAAATCAAACTAAAATTATATGGGAAAACGAACAGATAAGAAGAAGAATCAAGTGATAAACACCACCGAGGAAGGAAAAGGAGTAGCAAATTTCTATGAATATGAAAATGGCGGAAAAAAAGAAGAGAGAACTGAGGGAAAAGTAAGAAAATTTCTTTAAATAAACCCTAAACCTAAAACATGCAGTAATTAATAAAATCGTTAATTGCAGAAGTTACCACATGAATGTAATTTTCACTTTTTCTAATGTATTTAATACTTTAATTAAATTAGAATTAATATGTTTTTTTTATAAAAAGATTTTTTTAAAAAAAAACTTTACCACTTATATTATATATCAATCATGAAAATACATATATTTAACTATTGATCATACTAGGTAAGATAGTAACAAACTGTACCAGGACGCACATAATCCCTAGTAGTTAAAAGACATCTCCCTTAGAGCAGCTTCAATACAGGCGTGTCCATTAGGCGATTCACGTTTTTTTTGCTCAATCGCCTAATCAAGCGAGAGGAGTATACGGCAAGGTGTGCTTCCCGGACGAGTGGTTGAGGGTTTTGTTGACTAGTCGAGTCGATTGGGAATAGATTGATCAGCCAATTCCCATTAGGATGATTAGCCGATTCCCATTAGTTGAATAAAATATCAATTTTTAGACCAAAAATGCCTATAAAACCCCAACAATCCACTCTTCAACCTCACACTATTCACTACATAACTCCAAAATATTTGCTCTGAAATTATTTGTCCATTCAATGGCTTTCGATCTTCAGGAAGAGTCGCGTCGAGAAGAATTGTGTGAACAATTGTTTGCCCAATTACCTCACGGTATCATGAATCCCCCATTGTTGTTACATGAGCTAGTACAAAGGGTTGTTCGAGGGGAAGGTTGGTTGTGCCGACGTAACACAAGAATGGGAACATATATAAACAGAAGTCGTGAAGAAGGAGATGCGCGACTCATGGCGGAATACTTCTCAACCCCGTCGATTTACAGCGACAAACAATTTTGTCATCGTTTTCGAATGAGGAAAGAGTTGTTTGTTCGTATTATGGGTGCATTGGAGGCGAACGATCAATACTTCAAATAAATTCATGACGCCCTCGGCAAGCCCGAATTTTTTCTGTATCAGAAATGCATTTGCAGCTATTCGATTGTTTTATTATGGTTCCTCAGCTGATTTGATCGACGAATACTTGCGAATGGGTGAAAGCACGACTTTGGAGTGTATAAGAAGGTACTATAAGGGCATCATCGATATATTCGGAGGAAACTACCTACGGAGGCAGAACGCGATAGATGTTCTTCACATATTGTGTGGGAATGAAGCATGCGACTTCTCCGAAATGTTAGGGAGCCTTGATTGCATGCATTGGCAGTCGAAAAATTGTCTAGTTGTATGGAAAGGTCAATTTCAATGCGGAGATCATGTCAAGCCAACCATCATGCTCGAAGCCATTGCGTTTTCTCCGGATATGGCATGCATTTTTTGGAGTTGCGGGATCAAAAAACGACATTAATGTATTCAACCAATCGACATTTTTTACGAAAGATATTCAAGGGCATCAACCAGAGGTGTGTTATACGGTGAACTGTAACAAGCACAGAACTATGTACTATTTAATTGATGGTATTTATCCACCTTGGGCTGCATTTGTGAAAACCATACCAGTACTCGTGTATCCTAGACACCGTTTGTTTGCTCAACATCAAGAGGTTGCAAAAAAGGATGTTGAAAGAGCTTTTGGGTACTACAAGCCCATTTTCACATCCTCACTTGCCCATGTCAAGTATGAAATAGGAAAACGATGTCTTTTAGTCATGCATGCATGCATCATTATGCATAATATGGTTGTCGTGGATGAGCGACACACATATAAAGAGTATATTGAACCGATTTAGGATGATAGGCCTACACCAACAACTCATTGAGGGCCACCTTTAGACTTCAACATAATACTGGATAATAATGATAGAATCCAAGATTGGGACACACATCGAGCCCTCAGAGCTGATCTTATTGAGCATATTTGGAGTAAGTTGGGGGATGATTGGAGTTTTATGTAAAAATTTTTATCTTATTTCAATTATATAATTTATATTTCGTGTTTGAATTATGTAATTTCAATTTCATATTTAAATTTCGTAATGAAATTTGAGTTTCTTATTTGAATTTTATTGGTAAAATGTCTAATTTTGATTAAAACAATAAAAATGTTCAACAAATAGCCTAATCAAGCTATTCCCCACTTTTTTGTTTTCTCTCTTCTATAAAAACAAAATATTTTTTTAATTTAACAATATCATAACTTATACTATTTGCATTGGAGATGCTCTTAACGACTAAGCTAGCCTTGATAGGTTATAAAAAGAATAAATATGTTTGAATGAATTGATTGCTATCTAGGGGTGGGCAACTTTGACCGGAACCGGCGAGTTTCACCAGCACCGGT
>JAYMSW010001969.1:0-14831 GCA_036897725.1 Erodium texanum | reverse complement strand
TATTATTATTATTTTCCAGAGAATCTTGACCGCTCATTGCTGACCGGTCAACGATTCGCCCTGAGCCGACGCGTGGCCACTAACGTCACGTCGTCAATGCCATCTCACCTAAGTCCCTTGGTCTACGCGCCTTGGCATCGGCTCTCAGCAAAGCAATGATGTCGGGCCAACACCGATACCAACATGTTTACATGTAGTGCCAATACCATTACCAAAACCCTAACACTGATTGGCACCGTCGTGTTAGCCTTGCCCTTATGATCTTCTTTTGGTTTGGGTATTAATGACAGTAAATTATTGTTATCTCAATTTGAAATGTATCTCTTTCGTTTATTTACCGTCACACGAACAAGATTGCTCATAACTCAACTAGAAAAGTCTAATCATACTATGAGCATGATCTTGGTTGCAAAAAAACAGCAACCACCATATGTAGGATCGAATTACTAGAACGTGTTCTTACAAAACATCAACAATAACCACTAATCTAATATCTGTCTACTTGGATATCCATGTAGATGCAACGGCGTCGTATTAGTGTCAAGGCAATGAAGCATAACGACCATAACAACGGATGAAACAAACATAGGTATGGGACCAAAAAACCACAACAAGATATTGAGTGCAAAATAAAGTACCCTAAACCCGACCGACCAGAAATCGCTCCCCTTTATGACGGCCAATTCAACGGTCTTCACCGGCACGTCGTTGTCAGGCATGCTTATGAGGTAATTCGCATGGACGAAATGTCTAGTCGATTGAACGAAGCACGAGAATGCAAGAAGAAAGCAAGTGAGCAAGCTTATGTATTTGATGGAAACAGTGGACGCGCTGGTGTCACCGTAGACCAACTTGCTACGTAACAACTCGTTTGGGGAACTCCCGAGCAAAGTTCCGATAAGAAAACTAAGTGTTAAGGAGACCGAACACAAAAATGTTGCCGCAGAAATGTTGGAAGAGATCACGGCTATGGCTACTTCCACATTCTTGTCCTGTGCCTGCATGCATATCTAAAATATGGTTAAATGAGCTCTCTCTCTTCTTTGAAACCAGAGGTAAGAATTGACCTGGATATGAATACTTTAGACAAGCAAAACTTTAACCCTAATACGAATACTTGACCTACAAATTCAATGTTAACGTAGAAAATAGAAAAAGAATTGACCTTCATGATTTTATCAACCCAAGCTCTCTTGTCATTGTTCTCAAAGCCAATGGCGGTGGTGTGAGGAAGCTTTAGGTATCGGTAGAGGAGGAAGAGGTGGTAAGCAAGCATGATCGTCAATCCACTTGGAACCAGCACCATATCCAAGTGCTCCTTGTGGAAATCAAAACCCATGTTTCTTTTCTGTTGGTTCCTTGTTTGCTTCGTCAATGTGATAGTTTTAATGTTGCTAAGTTCCTAGGTTTTCTTGTTCTTTAACATTTCGTGGAGTTGATGGCTTGCTTGGTTGTGGCTCTAAGGCACCTTTGAGTTCACTCAATAGAGCACCCAAGGCAAGAAGCTATTTTTATATATATATAATTAACGTTAACATAATCGAAAGCTCTACAAAAACAACAAGGGGAAGAAAAAAAAAACTTGAATTTGTCATCCATCGATCAACTATTTCTGATACTACTAGAAAGGGTGAGCTCAAAATTTCTGAATCCATGGTTAAAAGTTTCCCATTAGAGTCAACCTTATCTTATGTTTAGGTTTCTATTAATTAATTCGAGTTTTTAGATGAGTTAAACTTTAATATACTACTATTATCAGAATTTGATTTACCTCCCACTTACATCCTTGTGCCACGTTGAGTATTAATTCCGACTTACACGTAAAGGGGTATCCGAATCTCAAGTCGAGTAAATGCTAATCATATAACTAGAATATTTAGAAGAAATTGAGTTTGTATATGATGAATATTGAATTCTATACCTACATTCCAATATATTGTTCCAACTTCAAGCAATTGGTTGCTTAGAAGATAAAGCAAGTCAAAGGTTGTGTGGTCAACCAACTTCGATTTAACTATTTCACGAGTGATTATCGAGATACACTCGTTCATTACACCTTGCTAATTCCTATTGGACTACAAATATAAGTCTAGGTCTTAAGTGTTTATTTAGGGGTTGAGATTAATACTTGTACTAACCAGTTGTGAACCTAGTTATATTGTTTGACAATCTTATATTTTTCGAACTCGCTCTCAACAGATTCTCCTTTTATTCATGGACGTAACTAATCTTATAGCGACATATGTTCCTGTATTCGGCCCGGACTTTGGAAATGAATATTTTTTTCTGAAATAAATATCGAATATATTATATATTAATTATGAAGACATATATATTAATTATTGAGCACACAAGACAATAACGTTTTAGACTTTAAACTCGGTGGTAATAACAATTCCTATAGTCAGTTTGGAATGAGCATGTGGCTCGCGTACCGCTTAACAACAGACCTGACAACGTAATAAATATGCACAAACAACGCAATGAATGTGCACCTAAGTTAGACGTAGTTGACACTTTTATTGTCCCCACAAAATTCTAACTCTGGTGACTAAGGGAGAAACCAAATCCCTTGACCACTAGACTGACCCTAATAGGTGGGAAATGAATTAGTCGCGGTACTTTTAAAATAACATCCATGTTAGATTTTATGATTATGCAATCCCATTAAAGCTCTAATTACACGCCCATCAGGGTTTTCTTCTAGGTGGTTGAGGTTGATGTTTTTTCTTCTGAATTTATTCTAATCCTCGTTGCTTCATGTTCTTTTGCTTATTGATGGTACAAAGGTGTGTACATTATGGTGATTCTATAGTGTTTCATGCTTGATGCTTGTCACCCTAAAATATTTTATACATGATGTAAATACTCGCTCATTTCTATTCAATACAAATGAAGAAGCTAGGAGAGAAGCTTGAAGAATGAAACATTATAGAATCAGCAAATTAGGTGTTCCAAGATCAACCTTTTCTCATGCATGCTTCGTACGGAGCATGATGAAAAATAATATAATTAGAGAAGTTCAATTAATATCTTTGACGATCAAGTCAATGACGGGACGAGCTTGCATGAAGACATTGTAATAAGCCCTGTCAGTGGGGTGTATTGAGTCCCAAAACACATACTTGGAAGCATTAGGACACACACGTGACTTAGGATTGCAAAATGGTCCTACTCCTACGTAACCTGTCCCGCAGCATCCATTGCTCACCTTCTCAAAACCTACCATTTCAAATTATACATAGATTAAGCATTAGACTATCTTAATTATAGTTTTATATTTTAACAGGTAGTACTTACCATATCGTTGTTTCTTGTGGATCATGTTGGTCAGGGAATTGTAGATATCGACGTAATAAATCTTGGAGCCAAGATGTGCAAAGCTTTTTTGCAAGGAGCTCAATTCGAGTTGTAGAATTCGATTGTAGTCTCTAGCTATGGACGAATATCTGTCAACGCAAGAACGTTGTTGAAATGGTTGGCCGCTAAGAGAAGGAGTGATCACTAACGGTAAGCAACCCATTGGAGGCAATCCCACCACTGCGATTCTTCTTGCTCCTTCATCACACAAATCCTAATCACATATCAAACAAAATATTAACCACTCCCAAATTATAATATTCACTCTTATTCTCATTTGTTTTGTGATCCCTTCCAATCAAATTTTAATTATGTTCAATGTGTACAGTGAGGTGGTTTATAATCAAACCTGTATCAATTGTTTAACATGCTCGATGATGAACCGTTGATAATCGGAAACAGAATAAGTGCTCTGGCGAATTGGCAGAACAAAATAATTGTCGATGAAATCATTTGTGCCGGAGCTGAGGAGGATAGTAGCCTTGTTTATGTGATTCTCAGCCCTTTTCTTGCCAATTTTGGACTCCACCCTCTTTTTGTACTCTCTGAAATACTCTAATTGCTTTGCCATGCTAATCACATTCTAATACACATAATTAAAACGGTCGAATTAGTAGAATTCTTAGAATTAAATTTGACAAATTCGATCCTATAACGTATGTACAAAACCTTACTATGCGTATCACATCCATATATTTGAACTCCATGAATGAAATGTGAAGTATACAAAACAACTATTTAGTGGAAATGTATTATTAAAATAGTTTCTTTTATTGCTTTATGTCCTTAAAAAAAATCGTTTTGACAAGTAATATCTCAAGTTCGGGATCTAGAAAGAATGATAGAACAATTTTTTTCTCAACTAGTACCTGACTCTACTTAAAAAAAAACAATTAATATCATATTTAGTATTGAAAAATGTAGTGTACTATGGTTAAAACTGAAGAAAATATTGATTAAAGATGTATGCTAAAATATTATTATGACAAGTGCACCATACTTAAGAGAGAGATTAAGTACACTTATTTGAGGTGTTAAGGGATCGTAGCCAGTGCCTGCAGAGGCAATGCTAAATCCTGTCATGAGCTCCTCCATTGATAGATTTGGGTCCAAATACAGAGGCACATAATTTTTGACCCCGATATATGAAGCTCTTCACAAAAAAACAACTATAAAATTTAATTTTGTATTCATTTTAAATATACAAACTTCTTACTCGAATGTATCATCCTAAAAAAGTTGGATCAAATTTTGAATACGTATGACATACCAATAAAGTCGGTGGCTAGTCTCCCGTTGCTAAACCTTCCGGTAGGCCTGTGATTCGCTAAATCCTGGCCATATGGCAAAAAGTTACTCCTAAAAGCGGTTGCAACATAGTTGTTGTTGCCAGGATCAACCGTTGAATCTCCAAACACATAAAAGGCAGTGACATTACTATTGAGTGGTTTCTTCATTGTTAGGGCTTGAACTTGAGCTCTTGGTGTGGCCAAGAACAATGAAATGACAAGGTTGAGAAGAAGAAATAGGAAATGTGGCCATGCCATATTAAGTGATCCAGCTTGTGACATGATCAGCTAAGATGTATTATTTGGGGAGAGAAGAGGATCATTTTATAGCTCCCACTCCAAGCAGGTAGGTAACCTATTTCATTGTATTTAATGACCAAAATACCCTCAGATTTCAAGTTATTCACTCGCATACCATTTCTTTTTTCTATGGTTGGTTTGGAAATCAAATGATACGGTTTGGTGTTGATAGAATAGCTGGTATAGCAGTGCAAAAGATTTAGGCCCTACGTAGGATTCATATATGGTGCAAAGAAAAAAAAATACACAACACTTAATCATCTTATTAAAATTTGACGGTTGTCTTTTGACATGAATATTATATCTGCTGTAAATATTTATTTCCAAATTTAAATATTTCATGGACTTCCAGTGTATAACATATGTGAAAATGTACCCATGAAAGTGAGTTCATATAAATAAAATTTTAAGTTATTTAATCATATTCATATTAATTTCTACTTGAGTAGTATATCATGAGAATGTTAACTTTTATCATTAAATTTTTAACACAAATACATTTTCTCACATTCGAAATGTTTTTTCCCCCAAAGAATATGAATTATATATAGTTGTTGTAAGTTTTGCATAGAGATACTTTTTTGAACTTGGTAAGAAAATTGAATATCTATATTGATACAAATAAATTTAATAATGTACGTATTTATTTTGGGGTATCAGATGAGACATGTCCCACATATATATGCGGCGCAATAAAAGCTATTCATTTAACTCCATCCAAATATAGACCATGAGATAGGGACTGCTTTACTATGATGGCCTAATGAATGAAGGGCAACGGTTGATGGATATTTGAATTAAGGGGGAATTATTTTATGTGTTCTTTTGAATTGTCTGTCCAGATCCGTAGAGCATCCACGCCAATTCAAATGTAAATAAAATTGTATTTACATTTATATGAATTTTTTTTTTACCTCTCGAGTTTAAATCTAAATTAATTATTTTCTGTTGTAAATTTATATAAAATTAATTATTTTGCATATCTGAGGCAATGTTTAATCTCTATATAAATATCATCATCTTCGTATTTTCGATTCACAACCAACAATCTTCTTCCCATTCTTTTATTATTTCGAAGTCCGTCACAAAATCATATCTACGTACTCTTCCGCCATCACCACCACCATTTGATGACTAAGAACCAGTTTAGGACTCATCGACTCCACCTAGCGTAAAGTCTGCTTTATACAATGTAATTTATATTTAGTTAGGGTTGATAAAAATACATGTTCGAGGTGATAAACATGCATATTAGAGGTAATAAAAATACATATATCGGAGGTGGTAAAAATGCATGTTCGATGTGATAAACATACATATTAGAGGTGATAAAAATACTTGCTAGATGTGATAAAAAAAAATACATAGTATAGATGAGATAAAAATGCATATTGAAGGTGATAAAAATGTATGAAGAAGATAATAAAAATACATGTTGAACTTGAAGATGATAACAATACATATAAAAACAGCCGTGACTTTGCTTCTTTCAAACTAAGTATATGATCAACAATGATCACTAAATAAATTTTCTTTGATTTTTGAAAAATAAAGATACATTTATTATAAAACAAAATAATACTACAACTGAACATGCTGAATTATATTTTCAAATTGAATGTATATTTTGGACCGTTTAAGTTAGAATAACTCTTTCCAATCACTATAAATAAATCAAAACCAAATAAATTTTAAGTTTATTATTGAGACTATCATATATATGATCTTTCTCAAAAAGAAGACAATAAACTATCCAAGTAACCACTTCCCATTTCTTGTAACTCAACCAATAAATCAAACTCATTCGCGAACACATTTTGTGTACTTGCTATTCTCTTCATCCTCGCAATATCATTGCTCTCCTCCCTCTCTCTTGCGGCCCTCTTCTTGTCCCGCTCGTCCATGGCCTTAGCAACGGTCTCTAATGGGAAGTTCAGGTAGGTTTTGGGACCCCTAATCCTCAAAGCAGCCTTGTCGTAGGCCAAAGCAGCCTCCTCGGCCGTCTCGAAGGTCCCCAGCCAAACTCGTGCCCCTCTCCTCGACGAGTCCCTTATCTCCGCCGCGTACTTCCCCCAAGGCCGCCTCCGTACTCCACGGAAGTGCCTTTCCCGCATTGTAACTTTTTTACTCACTCCATCCGTACAATTTTGCATGTTTCGGTCGAAATCGCACGTTGGAGGAACGATTAATCTGTCGATAAGTCCGTCCCAAGAGTCCGCTTCCATTGACGCCCATCCCTCTAGACTCGGCGGCCCCTCGAGGGAAGGCTGATCATAAAAGAGCGGTTCAGAACACGAGACTTTGGTATTAGACTTTTTGTTTTGGCCTCTAATGAAACTCGCCCACACGTTCTCTAGCAGAGCGGGAGGTTCTTCTAATGCATGGGGATCATTTTCTTGTATGGCCATGTTTGAAGAGCCCTCAAAGATATATGGGAGGAAGATGTAGTTGATCCATGCATTAATAACGAACCCATATATATATATATAGATATACGCGTAACCCTAACACCTCGTTTACGTTTCGCGGGTAATGAGTTCCATGAATAGAGCCAAGTTGGAGACACTTGAAGAACAATCAACTTTTCCAGCTAAATTCATGGAGGATTTTTGAATTTGAACATCAAGAAATTAGAAACGTACGGTTGAAGGCTTAGGTTTTGACTTGTGTGGTTGTTCTAATCATAAATGTTTCGAATTTCTAGGTAGATACCGTGTTTTTATGATATTTTATTTCAAAATATTAATGTAATAGATGATATTTAAGTTTAATTTGTAAGAAACTAAAAACCATGGGAATCAACAGCTGGCTGATACATCATCGTTTAATTTTTATATTGTCTTTCGTTGCTTATTTCTAGGGCTACGTTATTATATTATGTGCGGCTAAGAACAATCCAAAATCATTTGGAAATTCACCCTAGATAAAATCTCTAATTAGTAGTAATTAGATAAAACTAAACTATATACTAAAATTTCACCAAAAGTCAACTAAAACATGCATATATTTAATTAACAATATCGGAAGGTATGATGATAAAGTTTGTGTTTAGTGATTATCATTTTATATGTTTTAGTGTTGAGGTAAGGATGTCTTGAGATTTAGATTTTGAGTTGTATTTATTAGAGAACCAACTTAACTAAAAGTTTAAGTTGATAGTTGAAGACTCAATTATAATTTTATATTTTAACACGCACCCTTCCAGACAAGCTCATTTATAAGATTGGATGTGAAATTTAAGAAGAGAGATGAGCCTATTGAGAAGAGAGATAAGGGCTTTAAGACAAGAGATAATAAGAAGCTCATTTAAGGTAAATTAGATAAATGATAAATATTTTGAGAATAGTGGGATTCGAACCCATGTCTATGAGGAATCAGGCTCTGATACCATATTAAGGCCCAACCCACATAAAAGCTCGAACTTATAGGTGGAGACGGCATGTGGGCTGTGAGACGATAGCCCACATTAATGATGGCTTAAAGGGGTGTAAATAGGAGACAAATCAGACTCTGATACCATATTAGAGAACTAACTCAACGAAAAGCTTAAGCTGATAGTTGAAGGCCCAATTATAGTTTTATATTCTAACAGTATTGCTAGTGCTCGACCAAAATAGAGATACAGAAGAGGAGACGTCTGGATCTTAAACATTGACCTTTACGCAATTTTTATCATTAGTGACTTGTGAAAACGTTTGATGTGAAATGTGTTATTCGTTAAATAAAGACAAAAAGTCAAAGTTGGTTAGCATAGTTGTTACGTACTCGAACTCTAGTCCTACAGGTTAGGATTCGAGTCCCAATGGTATTATTACCTACCTTCATTTTCTCGCACTCTTATTTGGTCTCTCTCTCACTCAAATAAGATGATTGGGTCACGTGTGATTTTAAAAGATAGAGAAAATGTGGTTAACCTTAATATTAAAGTATGTTATCAGATGACGAGAATTCTAAATATTTTTACAAACTCTAAAGTTAAAATATTTGATTAATTTAATATAAAATTATATTTATATAAAGCAAAATGATAAAATTGAAGTTTCTGAGGACAATTTGCAAGCTGAAAGGTGTTGGGGGGTTGACCTTTCAGACATTCCATTACATCTCGATTACAACCGTTAGCTACTTGGGTTTCAAGGAATGTGTACTAACAGTAACAGCTAGCTTGTGATAATATAAAATAGAAGCGACCACACGTACGCTTCACCAACTATTCAATGTATGACAGATTAATGGCTACGATAAATGCATCACTTTATGTTCTAATTTGAATTTTTTTACACTCCAATCTTTGGAATGTGTACTGAATTTGAGACCTTATTCGGGGTTGACTAGGATGTTAGAATTAGGCTTTGTGTAATATCATTAAGACGTTATATACGTCATTTTTATATTCAAATTGATCCATCAGATTTAGTTATATATGAGATTGTTGAGCATCTTCAGCCTCTATGTAACCTTTCCAACTTTTTTTTTTTCTTCTTTTTTCATCAACAAATTTTAAAATATTGGTTTACTTGTTTATGGAGAAGGAGATAACAACATACTGTATTTATGACTTTTTATACTTGTGATAGATATTACATTCTCTTCTTTCTAATCATTATTTTTTTGGATATATCACAAACACAAAATATCATTCCAATTAGAAATCAGGTTTATTACTTGTGATGTATAAGAAGTTACGTGAGAGGCATAAAATTCTTATTTTCCTTGTAATGTAGAAATTCTTCCGAAATTGAACTCATATTCATCAAATTCATCAAATCGTGCCTCTTATAGGACTTTTTATTTAACAGTATCGTGATTTTTTAAACTTTTTGCAACAATTTCATACTTGAGGGAGACTTTTTGATACATTTTGAAGAAGAGGGAGAATTTATATACTTTTCCTAATAGTTTATCATAAGCTTTTTGTTATGTACTCCTCCTTATATTAAGGTCTGATTCTTTCTCAATGATGGTATCGTAGCTTGGTTATGTAGACTCTCATTGGAAGTGAGATGAAGTAAATCTCCTATGCCCGAGAACACCTAAAACCATGATCATTGTCTCTTATGGTGGTGGCCCTAGGTAGGATATAGCAAGCTTGTGAAGGATTGAATAGAACAAGTAAAAGTTAGGTTAAAAAGTACAAACAATCCGATGTGATGAGACTCAATATAAAATGATAGATTGTTAGGTGTTTTTATATATGAATTTGAAGTTTTACATTGATAATTATAAATAAATGAAGAGTTAATATATATACCTTATACTTATGACCTTGGAAGCTAATCTTTTGGACTAAAAAGATAACCAATGTATTATAAACTTTTTGTTGAGTAGTCATTAATAATAAGGTCCGGTTTATACCCACCCTCTCAACATCTGTATATATGAATGTTCCAAAATGTGAATGCTTTCTTTGTTTGAAATTACAATAGTGGTCGATAGTGTTTTTGTTTTAGCTCAACCATAAAGAATGTATTAACAAAAGCTCCCGAAAGGGGAGAATGAAAAAAGACAAATTAGAAAGCCAAAATAAGGTAGCTAATTATAAGAATAGTTGCCTAGAATTAAAGCACCATCTCACGAATGATGACCCTGTGAGGAGAAGGGGTAGCCCTTGATCTATTTGAAATAGCTAATCATACTTTACACATCAGAAATCTCGAAAATAGTTGTAATAATTTATTTATAAAATAAGCGTGGCGAAGTAGCCGTTAAAATATGGTGACAGTGAATCTAGTGGACAGGAAAAAAGATGTAAAATTGAAAGCGCAAGCAACCATGAAAATGAAGTAACCGAAAAATGCCCATAATTTCCAGCTCCAATGTTTTGGTCTTAGCTCCCTCTCTCCTTTCCCATTAGGCTCTGTTATTGTTATTTGTACAATAACAATAACAACACAGATAATAATATATAGAAGATAATAAAAAAATTCAATTACAGAGAATGGGGGTGTACAGGCCGGACGATGATTACGACTATTTGTTCAAAGTGGTGCTGATCGGCGACTCCGGCGTCGGGAAAACCAACCTTTTATCGCGATTCACTCGGAACCGCTTCAGCACCGAATCCAAGTCCACAATCGGCGTCGAGTTCGCCACCCGTAGTATTCAGGTCGACGACAAGGTCGTCAAGGCCCAGCTTTGGGACACAGCCGGCCAAGAAAGGTGAAATTGCCCATCTGGGTGTGTTTTGATTCGGGTTTTCAGATCTGGGTTGGTTTTGTTTTTTTAAATAATCAGACGCATGTTTCCTTTTGTTATAGGTACAGAGCAATCACGAGCGCATATTACCGAGGTGCTGTAGGAGCTTTGGTGGTCTACGACGTGACCCGGCACGTGACCTTCGAAAACGTGGAGACATGGCTGAAGGAGCTCCGGGACCACACGGACATCAACATAGTGATCATGCTGGTCGGGAACAAAGCAGACCTGCGGCACCTGCGAGCAGTGTCCCAGGAAGATTCCCAGGCCTTTGCAGAGCGAGAGAACACCTTCTTCATGGAAACATCAGCCCTCGAGTGCATGAACGTGGAGGACGCGTTCACGGAGGTGCTGACGCAGATCTACCGCGTCGTCAGCAAGAAGGCTCTCGATATCGGGGAAGACCCCTTGTCTCTACCGAGGGGGCAGGCCATCAATGTTGGAAGCCGGGAAGATGTGTCCGCAACCAACAACCGTGGATGCTGCTCTTCTTAACACAACAACCTTACCTTTTTCCCTACTATGTCCCATATACATAAGCACAAACAAACAAACTCGGCTTCGGACATTCAAAGTTTTACATGTAAGTATTGCTGTCTTGTATGAACCCTGCTGTGTCATCTCTATGGTATGCATTCTTAAGAATATGATACCATAATATGGTTTTTAGTTTCAAAAATGATACACAAATGTACTAACATTAACAGATATCATCATACAATTGAATAAACTCTAGGACCCACTCTGCACAAAAAAAATACTGCATCATATGTCATATTTGAATAATAGATACTTCTCCCTTCCTTGAAATCAAATCTTTGTGCTTCTCAAAATTTGAAACCCTCTGTTCATACTTGATAGTCATTCTTCCAAATTTTCTCTCTTCTAAGAAATCAAAGATCGGGCATCTCCAACGTTTGTAACACATCTTTGAACTCAAATTCATGTGTTTGTTTGTTGAATCGTTCGACCAACTTGTACCTCATGTCGTTTCGATAGAATGACTGAATGGTCTCCATTAGCCATTTTGCCTCTGAGTCTGTCAGCTTGCTTGTGAACACTACATCTCCGCGCATTAGCACCAGGTGTTTGCTTTCAGCAAACTCCGTGTAGAAGGATACGGTGAAGTAGGGTGTTGCTTGAGTTCCTCTCGCCTTGTAATCCTCAAGACCGGTGAAGATCATGTGTGGCATTTGAACTGCAAAGTGGTTTTGAATAACTTTGTCAATCAACAAACACTATGGGCATCACAAATTTAGGAATTTGAGCAAAATGCATACCAAGCAAAACTATTTTAGATAACTATACTGTATATGACCGGCAGATTAAAATTTTAAGATGAAGGCTATAACAAAGGTCAGCTATTGGAGATCAAACCTTGAGCAAACATTGTCGTATAACCATTTCCTCTCCTCAAAGGGATGACAAAGTATCGGCTGTAAAAGGTTAATAGAAATGAGAATAGCTAAAAACAGAGAATAATCATGATATGCAACATAAACATCAAACAATTGTATTACCAATCGGCCGCTCTTTGCTGCAACAACCCATAAAGTTTTGCTATTGATGAACCGATGTGACCCCTTCCCAAGTGATACTAAAGGACGAGGTGCCCACAAAAAAATAAAAGGGGTTAAATATACTAGTATTATACGAAATGAACTATAACCCTATAGCAGGAATTTGAAAATAGTTTTACTCGTAACATATAAAGCAAACCAATAATAGTAGACCAGATAAAAGCCTAATTGAAGATGAAAAATTATTTTTGCAAGGAAATTTCAAAAAAACTAGCAAAGAGAAGTACAGATTTATGGCATTACGTCGTCCCAAGGTCCTCAGGCGAGCGATTCTTCGCCCTCTCTAAATCCATAATTGAATCTAATGGCTTCTGCTGCAATGGGTTGAACCCAGTGGCGAATCTTGAAGTCCTAAAGGAACCAAGAAAACCCCATCTTGATGTCTCACTTGGAATCACCAGCTCTTTTTTATTGCAAAGAAATGATTGACCAGCAATTGTAGTGGCATAGCGTTTGGGGACAATGGGAGCAAGCATCAGTTATTTGTGAGGAAAATTGCCCCCGAATAGATGTGCTTTGAGAGTTTTGATGAGGAGCGTAACATTGTAATTATGAACTTCTATCAAGTGAACCTGCTGCTTCCACTGATGGGATTGTTTGCAAATTTCACCAAACGCCTATTTGTGCAACACAAATGTCATCACAAGCTCATTCCATGCAGGCTCAAACTGAACCAATAAGCCGTAAAGAAATAAGTGATGAATCAATAAGATGTGCAACAAATTAATGTATCAACAAGTGTAAGACAAATAACTGAAAATAGCAGTGAAGCACTGTAATAGCACACACTTGAGCTTTGATTGTCACTCCAATAAGTACTTATTGTCGATTAATTGAAGTGTACTGCAATGTAGCCATTGGCATCAGATCAGGGGCAGGTTTCCCATTATTGGGCTTTCCAACATATTTTGAAGCCAAGAGACCACCATAATGTACGTTTTTATCACAAAAAGAAACAACTTTTTTTTGGCATGTTACATATCAGAGAACAGAGAAGGAAAACTCAATACAGTTGAGAATATATATATATATATGTCCGATGTACATTCTTCTGGCTTTAAATTAATGTCCAGAAACTACAGAAATTACAACAACAGTGTCTAATCACAATCTCTATAATGTTTTAATTTGAGGTAAGACATGGGAGCAGACCACCAAAAAAAGAAGAACAAGATTGGATGGCACCCTCATCAATTGAAAGCATTAGCTGTGAACTTCTATGTCAACATTGTCTAACCACAATCTCTAAATTCAGCTAAATTATGTGATCTTAATTCCAAATCTGTGAACTTTTATGTCAATTCATCATCCCAAATGCATTAGCTTCAGATATTCATTCAGTTGAAAGCTCCATCAGGAAAAATTCTATTCAATCACAAATATATGAAAAAAAAACTCCCAAATCTGCATATAACAGAAATTTAACTACAAATGCGATATCATAAGTGCATTTTACGGGTTGAATCACGTTTAGAAGGTACGAATTTTGTTTGTGTTTCAGTATGCAAAAACGATTGAATCTCAATGGTTCTATGTAAATGAAAATCACAGAGAAGCTCAAATATGAACAGAGAGTTAGGAGTCTGAGGAGAGCGATCGAAGAACCAAAAAGAAGTGGCGGAGAAGGGGTGGTTCGTCGCCGCAAATCGCAGTCTCCTAACAGAGAAAAGCAAAAGAAAAACACGAAAAGAGAATGGAATAAGCTTACGTTCTAGTCCCAATCTCCGTAGACGATAACGGCGGCGACGGTGGCGGAGAGATGGAGGTTCTTTGGCAATGGTGTCCGAGCTTGTGAGTTGTGACAGGGAAAAGCAGTAGGGACAGTCAGGGGTAAAGATGTAAATAACCGAACAATGATGGGTTAGTTTTGGAAACAAAAAATCAAAACGAAAACGACACCGCAGCAGTGTCGTTTCAAGGATGAGGATAATATTATCGAAACCCTCACAGTAACATCTTCGTCGTCTCTGAGCTTCTTCTCCTCCGTCTCAGAACTCACTCTGCGAACTCAACGCTCTTCTTCTTCGTCGACGAACGTCGCGCACAGTCTTCGAGAAGTTTCTCCCGATCACTATCTGATCATTGGATCCAAATAGCCAATCAGGTT